>CANXYI010015884.1:0-12152 GCA_948208565.1 Hura crepitans
GTTGTGGAGGCAATCCTAGTAATTCTTTTGAAAATACATATGGGAATTTTGACACCATTGAAATCTAATCCAGACTAGGCATGGAGTGGTTGGTATCAACTACATGGGCTAGATAAGCTTCACATCCCTTATGAATGAGCTGTCTTGCTATAACAACTGATAAAACATTCACCAAGGTATTTTTCTTAGCCAGCATTGTCACCTCACTTCCTTCAGCCATCCTAAATGTAAACCTCTTCTATTTACAATCAACCATAGCCCGATGTTCTAACAATCAATCCATAACCAAAATGATGTCAAACTCATGGAAGGGTAATTTAATAAAGTCCACTGAGAACAATTGATCTTGAGTCATTAGAGGATAGTGTCTACATAAGTTATTTACTATCACACTCTATCTAATGTGATTACTAACTTGAATATCTAAATCTATAGGTTCTGGTTCTAAATCTCTATCTCTCACTTATGTAGTGCATATATATAAATGAGTTGACCCAGGGTCTTTCAAAGATAACATTGGTGCATCAAATAAATAAAATATATCAGCTATCACATCGGGAGCTTTTGCCTCTTCTTAGGCTTTGATGGCATATTGCCTCATTGGGGCTTTATCCACTGGCCAAGTTCTCTAGCTATCACTAGGTTAATCATCTCTAGTCTATATCTACCCTTTACCATGTGGTGGTGCTACGGATACCTATGTCAAGGCTACTCCTCCTGCCCTCTATGGGTAATCTTTCTGATGGTGATCCTTAGCCCTACAAATGAAACGCTTTCCTCTTACAACTAGCTTACATCTCCCCCAATGCCTTCTAGGTCTCACATGTCTGAGGTACACCCCTTACTACTAATGCTAGAGCACTAGAGGCTTATTGTGATGGTCGAGGCCTAAATGTCAAAGCCTGACCCGACCTCTATTACTAGGCCTATCTCTGAGGTTGCTGCATTAACTTAGACTAAGATTGGAACTTTCTCTATCTCTTGCCAGTCCCAGGTGTTGTACTAGTTTAGCCTACTACAAATGGCCTCTTCTTCTAGAATAGCTCTTTCTTCTCCTGCAACATCTCTTCCATGTTATAGGCAGTCACCACTAACTCTGGAAAATATCTAATCTTAGAGGTGGCTATCTATATTTGTAATTCAACATTGAGGCCTTTTTGGAACCTCTTACTTCTCTTTTCCTTTATAGAGATAAACTTTTCTACATATCTACATAATCTACTGAAGTTTTTCTCATACTCAGCTACGGATCTCTTACCCTATTTCAAATTAAGAAACTCTTATCTTCATTTGTCCTTGTACAATTTAGGGATGTAGTTCTTCCTAAACTCTTTCAAAAACTAATCCTAAGTCACCTCATCTATAGTAGCTTTCCTCCTTTATGTGGTGCTTTACTAGTGGTAAGCCTCTTCTTAAAGCAGTGAAGTAGTGCATTTTATACTCTTCTCTGCTGTGCAGTCTAATTGCTCCTATATCCTTAAAGTCCTTTATAGCTAGTATTCCACCCTCGTAGCATCATCCTCCCTAATGCCAAGAAAATCCATGGCTCCCATTTTTTTTACCCTCTTTAAATATGTTTTTTGTAATAGTGTTAAAGGTAGAGGAGGTGGTATAGGAGTTGGTGGAGGTGGCGGAGCTACTGTATGAGTATGCCTCAAAATCTCTATTTTTTACTATGGCAAGGCTGGTGAGGCTTGGGTCTGAGGCTACACTTGCTACTGTGGCTTGTGTGTAACATCATTGGGCTTTAGAGTGGCTGTGCTAAACTTAGGCCTATAGATGGTAGTAGGAGCATGGCTAGCTACCTTTTCTCCTCTATCTAGTAGGACCCATTCACTCATCTTGTCACCATAAAAATAATAACCTATCAGCCTCATGCAGTGTAGCTTTATCAAAATCACAGAACCCTAAACACAGGCACTCATGTATGCTAGACTTAGAAATGCCTAAACTCGCTATAATAGTACCAAATGTAACACCCCCTACCTATTCCCGAAGGAACCAGATAAGGAATGCTACTTCCCACTACTTACCCATCTTTAAATTACTTTCGAAGCTCATTCGTTTAACACTTATGTCATGAGTGAATTCATTTTTCCATGCAAATATTTTCTTAAATCATTTCATTTGACCCTCTTATACTGACTATATCTATATGATAAAAACATATTTCCAATTGATAAAAATATATTTTACACCAATTGCTCAATTTATGATAATTTGGGCAGTATTATGGCTACCCGGGTAACTAACCCCAAAATATATATACCTACAAAAACACACTTCTAAAATTATACATAATTTGCCATTATCTCTTGGACCCTTATGATCCTCCAACTCACACATCATCATACCATAGCATACAAACATCAATACATAGGGCCTAAGGCCAACAACAATTAGACAAGCCAATATTTATTTCATACTAGGTATTTATTTATACATTAAGTTCATAATGTACATAAACTTAGAACTTACCTAGCTAAGCCTAACCCTACACATATATACACATGAGTGCTAAATAAAACCATCAAAGTATTGAATGATACCCTTAAATGTCTGTCTATTACATTATGAAATTGACACTAAGGTTGGATAGCTACTATACCAACAACCTACGCATCAGAACACTGATACACTGAGTATATAACTCAGTCGTGGATTTAATGCAATAAAAGCATGCCATGCAATCATGTATGCATCACACAAATCATATATCTATCATGCAAAATACCAAAATAGTATTATTAAAAATAATATTAAATTATTACTCTGTCTGGTTAACTCATATTACTAGTCTTTAATTATAGACTTTATTTCATATATATTGTTCATTCAGTATCTACAGCTATTATCTATAATGTTCATTTTCATTATAGGTCCAAACTAGAAGGACGACACTTTAAAACACTAGATCACAGAGAAATCTAGATTATGTAGTGGCCCATATTTTAGACCTTAATGACTGCACCTGCCTAGTGCAGTAGCCTCATCTCAAAACTACCGTGGTTGTACCCATATAGTGCAGTAGCCTATCTCAAGACCTTGGTAGCTGCACCTACCTTACATAGTATAGTGGCCATTATTAGGAGTACTATGGCTGCACCTACATAGTGTAATGGTCTATATCGAGACCTCAGTGGCTACACCTGCCTAGTGTAGTGGTCCCATTTAGGAACTATCATGGCTGTACCCATATAGTGTAATGGTTAATGTCTCAACCTTAGTAGCTGCACCTGCCATCATAATCATAGCCCCAGAGGTGTAATATCTCTATCAACTGCTAATCCCTAAGTAACTAGTCAACTTATCCAGTAGGTGTCTAATTAATGAGCCAACTATCTATTAATTATTTTTATTTATTTACTATTCATTTATTCTATTTATTCCCATATTATTAAGATATAGATATTAGTCAAATTCATCTATGCTTCTAAAAATAGTCACTTTTGTTCTAAAAATCCTCGATTATACTTATTTAGGGCCATGTAAAATTTCAGGCTCAAATTCCAAATGCAAGTAGGTGTACTATTCACCCACTATAGCAATAAATTTCAAAAAATATCAAACTATCTTAGAAAATTAAAATTCCTTCACCAATGATCTTATTATAATTTTTAACCTTTAGGGTATCCTATTTTTAGGTCTATTTAGGCATATCCTAGGTCATTCCTAGCATAATCTCATTTTAGGACACTAATCACTTGTTTATCACCCAAAATGAATTATTGGTTCTGCTAAATTTTTAAATTATTTTACTTTCACCATTTTCTAGCACATCAAAGTTTTATTACTAGTACACAGCTCTTATGGCCTTACAAAGGTATCCTTGCTTCCTTGGAACCCTATTAAAGCCTTAGAGGTACTATTTATGAAACCTCGATTTGCAGACATTACAATATTGCCTTCACCCACTTCACTCCAACAAAGAGGGTGAAAAGCTATACTGTATGTCAGTTTAGTACCTAAAGCTTCATTTAACTTTTTCCAAAACTTGGAAGTGAAGTGAGGGTCTCCATTAGAAATAATAGCCTCTAGCACACTAGGAAGCCTCACAATCACATTAATGTACAATCATGCCAGTTTCTCTAATGAATAATCCATTCTGACAAGAATAAAATGTGCTATCTTAATTGGCCTGTCTACAATCACCCACACAACATCACACTTGTTCATAGTCAGTGGCAATCCCATCACAAAATCCATTGTAACCTTTTCCCATTTCCATTTTGGTATTGCTATGGGATGTAACAATCCAGAAGGAACTTGATGCTCGGCTTTTACTTGTTGACATGTCAAACATTTAGCTTCATATTCAGCTATGTCCCATTTCATCCTTGACCACCAGTAGTGAGGTTTCAAGTCCAAATACATCTTCATACTACTTAGGTGCATAACATAAGTAGCCTCATATGCCTCTTTCAAAATCTGAATCCTTAGGTCATCTGTATTAGGTACACATAACCTACCATGGTAATATAGATATCCATCTTCACTTAGTTCAAATTCAGTAGTCTTCCCCCTCTTTAACTTTGCTTATAAGCTGTACCAACCATTCATCCTTTGCCTGTGCTTTCTAGATCAACTATTTAAAGTTTGGTTCAATTTGCAACTCCACTAAAATTGCTTTTTCTCTATATATTGCATTCTAAAATTCATGACTCTCAATGTTACCATGAATTTCCTACTCAAGCTATCTATAATGATATTAGCCTTTCTTAGGTGATAGTCTATTAGGCAATCATAGTCTTTAATCAACTTTAACAACCTTTCCTGCCTTAAGTTCAACTCTTTTTAAGCAAGGAGATATTTCAAACTCTTATAGTCTATATAGATGTAACAATTTTCACCATACATATAATGCCTCTAAATTTTCAATGCAAAAACAATTGTAGCCAACTCCAAATCATGAGTAAGATATGTGACACCCCCTACTAGATTCCCAAAGAAACCTAATAAGTGATGCACTTCCCACTTGGTCACCTATTTTAAAACTTCTCCAAACCTGCACTCCTTAACACTAACAAATTATTACTTATTTGGATAGATATTGCTTAAATTCACTATCTATCACCTCTATATTACTATTCAGGGTATATTTAATCTTAAAATCCATTTGACAATTTATTTTAACTTTTACAAAAATTTAGGCAACACAATGGCTACCCGAGTGATGTTCTGAAAATTTTGACCAATTAAAAACACTTCTAATAACCTCAATCACTATTCCTATCACCCTCTAGATCCTTCTAGTCTACTATTATTGTCAATACATCATCCACAATATTCCATCATTGCACAGGGCCCCAGGCCTAAAAACATCATAATTAGATAGAATTTAACCATTCAAATCTATAGGCTTATTTATATATATCACATGCTTAACTTAAAATTACAGACACTAGTAGCTTCTAAGCTTGTTGAACCTATAACCTACAATATTTACATTAGTGCCTATTAAACCATTAAAAAAAATGATAGCTTATACCCTTCAATGCCTCTACTGCTGCACTATACAAAAGTTGAGGTTGGACTACTATTTGCTATTACCTACGCACCAAAACACTGATACGCTGAGTATAAAACTCAATGGTGAATTTGAAATAATAAAAACATGTCATTACAAGCACATATATGAGTTAGACATGTTATGGATACATGAATGCACAACATATAATACAAATAGCAAAATAATTTTATTTTATTCACTAGTATGATAATTCAATTATTTATATTTAAGCCATTTTAGACTATGCTTACTTATTGTGTTACTATCATATGTCATTAGGTAAAATATTTAGTTTATTAAATAGGATCAACTAGGTAGACTACACTTTCAGACACTGGAGCAAGAGGGAATCAAATTGTGTAGTGGTCTTACATTTTAGACCTCGAGCCCCACACTAGCCTTAATATAGTGGCCCATCTTATAGACCCCAACCGCTGCACCGACCTAGCCTGATAAATAGACAAATAAAAATATTATCATATCATCAAGTAACATTGTCCATATCATAGTGTAGTGGCCCATCTTATGGACTCCGATTGTTGAACCAGCCTAATCTAATAAACAAACAATAATATTAACAACATATTATAGTGGCCCATCTTGTGGACGTCAACTATTGCACTAGCCTAGTCTGATAAATAGACAAATATTATCATCATATTGTAATGTAGTGACCTATCTTGTGGATTCTGACTATTACACCAGCCTACTCTGATATATAGATAATAATATTAACAACATAGTGTAGTGGCCCATCTTGTGGACCTCAACCACTACACCAGCCTGGTATGATAAATAGAAAAATATTATCATCATATCATAGTACAATGGCCTATCTTATAAACCCCAACCATTGCATTGGCCTAGTTTGATAAATAGACAAATATCTAGTAGCTGTTAATCCTTAGTTGACCGATTAACCCATCTAATTATTTTCTAACTAATGGGCCAACTGTCTCTTATTTTTCTTTATTTTATTATTGATCACCATTTTAAAATATTTAGAACCCATTAATAGATAGTCATTATTTAATTTCCATAATTAAATTTTAACTGGACAGTTACAAGTCAATTTTATTACCGAACAGTTATAGGTCTAATTTTAAAATAGTAGTTTTAGGTCTTTTACTTAGGCATTTACAAGTCCATTTTAGACTTAGTTTTATGTCATATTCCAAGCCTTATTATATGTTCATTATAGTCTCAAGTATATGCCATTCTCATACATACAATTTATAGGATAGTTATGGATCATTTCTATTTTTCTAATACACCATTACAGGTCATTTTCTTCTGTTTACAAGGCATTTTCTTGTGCCAATTCAAGCCATATTAACATGCCAATCTATACCACAATTACTTTTATTCCTTTCAATCTAATAAGGCAATAACAATGCATAAAATGTTGACATTTCATGTTTCATTTCATGACATTATAGGTCACTTTTATTCATGCCTTACAAGTTAAATTTTAAGCCATTTCTTACACCATTCCTTAATCCCTTTTTCTTACATTAACTTGTCTTAATACGTGCCATGTTTCTATGCATGGTTTCACATATTCCATGCCAATTCCATGTCATTTATCATAAGCTCATGATGTCATGCCATTCATGTACATCACACATCATGACATGTTATACTTACCATACCCCACAATAGCAACATACCTCTCGGCCACTACTTGCCCAAAATTATACACATGCATTTTCCTTATTTTATCACATATGTATGTCATATACCATAATCCTAGCATGCATACACATGCACACATAACATATTAAATATGCCATGCCATGACAAACCTTATACATGCCTCGACCATGCATGCAACACATATATACATACATTATCTCATCAATTTCACTACATACACAGCTATTCCCATGCCAACCATATTATTTCCCATTATATACACCATACATACATACCACACATATCACTCACATGCTATGACCTACACCTACAGCTCTCAGCCAAAACAAGTATCTCCCATGTTCATGCATTTCTTCACCATACACATACTTATCATTCAATCTCATGTCATACACACCATGTCCCATCATATGCACCACATACATATGGCATATCAACCAACCCTACACCATGACACAAAGCCACCCCTCTCGACCAAAGTGAGATTATGGCCTTACACCCATTTTCTTCACTAATACAACATACAAACAATCCAAATCATACATAATCAACATCAAATTAAGCTTACATCAATAATTCCCACACTATACCTAATCAATTCACAATTTTTACACATAAATTCATGGCAATTCATAATCAAACTCAAAATGGCATGCTTTTATTCAATCAAATTTACATACCTACATTACTTTAAAAGCTTTTTCTACACTAAAGAACCTTTATTTGCCTTGTTGCACCTCATTTCTTCTATGGCCTATATACACCATACCTTAGCTTAGAAAATTCATGAAAAAAATCTTACAAGCCTCAAATTGAAAATCTAAAAACATGGGTGGTCTTAGAATGAAGAAATCCCTTAAGAAATAAAATAAAAAAAAATGAAAGAAACCATTTACACATTATTTTGGATTTTCATGCCTCTATTTATATACACTTGTTGCACCTCATTTCTTCCATGGCCTACATACACCATACCTTAGCTTAGTGATTTTTCTTGATTTCCTTAATTGGTAATAGTGGCCAAAAGCTTGAGGGAATGTTTTCTACCTAACTTTGCTAATTTTAAGTGATGAAATAGTGGAGAATTAGAAGGAAGAAAGCATAGAAATGGTGGTTCTAAGCCAACTATGGTGTCGACAGCCAAGGGGGAGGGAGGAGGAAGAAATAATGGGCATGAGGTGTCATGTGGCCAAATGATGGAATGTCTACATGCCACATTATTTATAGTTGTGCTGGGGTGACTCGGGTGGTGACACATGTCACCCGAGCATCCCAAAAATGCTCAATTTTAGCTAAAACTTTAGAAATTTTTAAAATTCACTTAGACATCTAAAAGTCATTGTGTTTGTTCTAAAAATCCACAATTAAGCTCCTTTACGAGCCTAAAAAATTTTACAGCAAAATTCCATCAGCAACTCAATTAGTTAATTACTTAAAAAATTAGGAAATTTTGAAAAATTACCAAACGACCTTAGAAAATTAAAATTCCTCCACCAATGGTCTTAATAGAATTTTTAACCTTCAGCGTATGGTATTTTTAAGTATGTCCAAGCACATCCTAGGTTATTCCCGGCCCAAGTCCATCTGAACTTATGGCCCACTAGATTTTGGCCTAAAATAATTTATTAGTTCTGCTAAATTTTTAAGTTAAGTCATTTTTATCATTTTATGGCCAGTCAAAGTTCCATGATCAATATGCCCATTCTTGAACCTCTTAAAGGTAATGCGACACTTTGAAAACACTTTTTGAGCCTCAGAAGTACTGTTCACAAAGCCTCGACTTATGGGAGTCATAATTATTCCCCTTTTAAGAAGTTTTGTCCTCGAATTTACCTAATGTAAACAAATGTGGGTTCTGAGCCTTCATCTACTCCTCGGCTTCCCACGTAGCCTTTTATGTGTTGTGATTTTTCCATAACACTTTGACTAGTGGTATAGCTTTATCTCTTAATTGCTTAACTTCCCTAGCTAGGATTTGTACTCGTTCTTCTTCATTGCTCAGATCTGGCTAGACTTTAATCTCCTTTGCTGAGATTACATATGAAGAATTTGATCTATAGCATCTAAGCATGGATACATGGAATACATCATGGATCTACTGTAACTCAGGTGGCAAAGCTAGCCCATATGCCAATGGTCTTACCATTTTTGTAATTTGATAAGGACCAATGAATCTAGGGCTCAGTTTCCCCTTTTTACTAAATCTACATACCTTTTTCCATAGTGACACTTTTAGAACACCTTTTCACCTACTTCATACTCAATATCCCTTCATTTCAAGTCAGTATAAGACTTTTATCTGTCAATGGCAGATTTCAATCTCTCTCTAATAAGTTTGACTTTATCTTCTGCATCTCTGATTATATCAATACCCATAATTTTGCTTTCACCAACCTCCCTTTAACACAAAGCAGTTCTACACCTTTTGCCATGCAGTGCCTTATAAGGTGCCATGCCTAAACTGCCTTGATCACTGTTATTGTATGCAAATTTAGCTGAAGATAAGCATTGGTCCCACTTACCTTTAAATTTAATAGCATAGCTACACAATATATCATCTAACACTTATATTACCCTTTCTGACTACCCATTTGTTTGAGGGTGGAAAGCTGTACTGTAGGTCAATTTGGTACCCAAAGCTTCATGTAATTTTTTCCAAAACCTTAAAGGAAACTTAAGGTCTCTATTAGAAATAATTGCCACTAGCACACCATAGAGTCTTATAATTTCATTTATGTATAGTTTTGCCAGTTTCTCTAGGGAATAATCCATTTTCATAGGGATAAAATGTGCTGTCTTAGTCAATCTATCTACAATTACCCATATAGCATCACATTTACTTCTGTTCATATGCAGTCACATTATAAAATCCATTGTCACCTTTTCCCACTTCTATTCTATTATTGCTATAGGAAGCAACAATCCAGAAGGAACCTGATGCTCTGCTTTTACCCATTGACATGTCAGATATCTAGCCACATATTCTGCTATATCTCACTTTATCCCTAACCACCATCAATGAGGTTTCAAGTCCAAATACACCTTTTGTACTACCAGGGTGCATTGAATAAGGAGCTTTATGTGCCTCCTTTAGTATTTGTAACCTTAAGTCATCTGTACTAGGTGCACATAGTCTACCATGGTAGTACAATATCTTTCTTCACTCAGTTCAATTCCTGCTGCCTTTCCTCTAACTTTGCTTACAATATGTACCATCTATTCATCCTTAGCCTATGCCTCTTTTATCTATTGTTTAAAGTTTGGTTTAATCTATAATTTTATGTACTAGACTCTTAAAGAAATTTGACAGGTGATGCACTTCCCACCAGGTCACCCATCCTAGAATTGCTTTAGGGGTAAACTCTTTAACACTTGTGGACTGTTCTGGAACTTTATTAGGTATTGCTTAGAATCTGAGTCTAACCCTTAAGTATGTTCATTTACGATATGATAGACTTAGGAAACCCATTTATAGACTTAGGAAACCCATTTATAGACACTTTACTTGCTATAGAAAATTGGGTAGCATAATGGCTACTCGGGTGATGTACCAAAAATTTTTCACCTATAAAAACACTTCTATAAATAGTAATACCATACAACCTCCAACTAGACCTTTCTGGTTCCCCAGTCAACACTAGCACACATCAACCACATATTCAAAAAAACATACAGGGCCTCAAGCCTATAGTTATCAAAACATCAAACAAGCCAAATAGATAAAGCACCTATTTATATATGTAGCGTCCATTCTTTATATATATGCAAACATAGCAGCTTCTAAGCATGCTAACCCATACCTTATAGTGTGTTACATGAGTGCTAACTAAACAAAACCAAAAGAAAAGACTCTATGTACCTTTCAAGAATTGTGCTGGAACACTGCATGATCTCTAAGGCCGAACTGCTTATCTTTGCAACTTACGCACCAAAACAATAGTAAGCTGAGTATGAAACTCAATGGTGAATTTAAAGCCTTCAAAACATGATATATGTAATGGCTTAAATGCAATTATAATATGATAGCCATAATGTAGTGTGTGGGTGATATACCAAGTAATTCATGCAATTTAGGTGATATGCCATTTTTACACAATAATTACCAAAATGCCACTATGATAATTTTAGTTAAATTATTCATGCAATAATCTATCATTAATCAAAGTCTAGATATTAATTCCATCTAATTTATTAGGCTCAACTAGATAAATTACACCTAAGACAATAGACTAAGAGGGAACTGAAAGTTATGTAGCGGCCCATATTTTTAACCTTGAATATTGCATTGGCCTAGTCTAATAATAGGGATTAGCTCACTTAAACCTCCTAATACTAGACAAGAGATAGCACGGATCAGTTGTGGCACCTTCTACCCATCCCATACACCAAACTCAAATAGAGAGTGCACATGTATACCGATATCTGATTTCACTACCCATATAAACCAATTAAATTAAAACTTTTATTAATTAAAACATTTCTTGACTTAAAAGACTTGTAAAAACACTAAAAACCATTTAGCATGCTTTATGAGGTAACTAATAGGGTCATTGTGTTAGAAATTTGACAGAATAACAGTTGTATTGAGACACTTTTCCAAATAGTAAACCTGTTAAAAACACTTCTAAAATAATATACATCATAACACAACTCCAACTGGGTCCTCCTAATCCTTCAATTAGCATAAAAACAACATAGAGCCTCAAGCTCATCACAATCAACATTCTCACATGCAACATCAATAGATATCACACAAGTTATGCAAGAAATATAAATCTTTTGAAATAAATATGATTTAAGTTACAAAAATCGATCTATGTTTACAGATTAGGCCCAATCCCTTTGGAATTACAAGAGCGTCTAGATCATCATCATTTTACAAAATGAAAATAAAAGTACACAAAATAGGTAGCCTTCATGTTCTCTTATGGGGCAGAAGCTTTGACTCTAATCTGCTACTCAATTACCTATGCATCATAAATAAAGC
>CANXYI010015941.1:0-11203 GCA_948208565.1 Hura crepitans
GTTACATTATACTTCAAAAAATGATGTATTGGCAGAATTGCAAGTGAGGCCAAATTTTAGGCATTAGATCAAAGAGAATCATATGAGAGATGAATAGATGGTTCAGATGATTAGTAAAGCTAAAAAGGGGAAGGTTATAGGATTTGAGTTAATAGAGGATAGGTATCTGTACTATCAGAATAGGTTATGTGTACCTAGTGTAGATGACTTAAGATTACAAATACTTAGAGAAGCACATGAAACACCTTATTCCATACATCCAGTGAGCATAAAGATGTACTTGGGTTTGAAATCTTAGTATTGGTAGCCTGGTATGAAGAAAGATGTAGCAGAATTTGTTGCTAGGTGTTTGACATGGTAGCAAGTGAAAGCTGAGCATCAAGTTCCTTTTAGTTTGTTATATCTTATAGCAATACCAGAATAGAAATTGGAGAAAGTGATTATGCACTTTATGGTAGGTTTGCCTATGACTAGAGGCAAGTGTGATGCTGTGTGGACAATAGTGGATAGATTGACTAAGAGAGCTTATTTTATCCCTATTAAAATGGACTATTCCTTAGAAAAATTGGCTAGACCATATGTGGATGAGATAGTCAAATTGCATGGTATGCTAGTGATGATCATTTTTTATAGAGATCCTCACTTTACTTCTAGATTTTGGAGAAAGTTACAGGAGCCATTAGGTATTAGATTGGCTTACAGCATAACATTTCATCCTTAGATTGATGAACAGTTAAAGAGAGGCTATGCTATTGAGTTTAAGGGTAGCTGGGATTAGTATTTGTCTTTAGCAGAGTTTGCCTATAATAATAGCTACCAGTCCAATTTGGGAATGGCATTGCATAAGGCACTATATGGCAAACAATACAGAACTCCTTTGTGTTAGAGTGAGGTTAGGGAAAGAAATATTGTTGGTGTTGAATTGATTAGGGATGCTGAAGAGAAAGTAAAGATAGCTAGAGATAGGTTAAAGGTAGTAGCTGATAGACAAAAATCATATGTTGACCTAAAGTGGAAAGACATTGAATATACAGTGGGTGATAAGGTATTTCTAAAGGTTTCTCTTTGGAAGAAAATTTTAAGGTTTGGTAGAAAGGGGAAATTGAGTCCTAGGTTTATCGGGCTATATGAGATCACCGAGAGGGTTAAACCTTTGGCATATAGGCTAGTATTACCCTTTGAGTTACAATAGATTCATGGCATATTTCATGTTTCTATGCTAAGGAGGTATAAATTGGATCTTTCACATGTGATTTCGATGTTAGAGATCGAGGTGCTACTTGATTTGAGTTATGAAGAAGAACTAGTTCAGATTTATGCTCGAGAGGTGAAACAATTGCGAAATAAATTCGGACCACTAGTTAAGGTGTTCTGAAAGCATCACAATATAGAAAAGGCTACATAGAAGCCATATGAGTTAATGAAAGCCCAATATGCTTAACTATTTGCATAAGGTAAGTTCGAGGATGAAATTTATTTAAAAGGGAAAAAAATGTAACGCCCATGATTTGAGGCTTCGTGAATAGTGCTAGAGGGTCCGAGAAGTGAGCTGGGGTTACCAAGTCATTTGCACATGGACCAAGGTAGTGGCACTGGTCATGAAACTCAAGGGGCTTTAAGTTGATGAAAAAGTTAAAATTTTAAAAATTTTGCAAAACCAATAATTCATTCTAAGCAGTAAGGAATGCATCTACGTAATAAAATTTTTTTGGGCCGGGACTAATACGGGATGTGCCCAGATGAACTTAAAAATATCAGACCCTGAAGCTCAAAAATTCCACTGAGTCCATTAGTGAAAGAATTTTTGAGTTTGGAGGTTATTTGCAAATTCTCAAATTTTTTTAGGTTGGCATAAAAATCAAAGTAGTTTGAAAACTATCTTATCGAAGGAATCTGGACACAAAAAAATTACAAGCAGATAGATGGGATTTAAATAGGAATTTTAAAATAAACAGCTTAATTTTCTAAGGTCCGAGTGAATTTATGTGAATTTTTGAAGTTTACCAAAAAACTATGATAGTTCGGGATTATCGAGACCACCTTTGACATGTTAAGTGGGCCCCACTTCATGCCAAGTGGATATGTAAGGTTGCCAAGTGGCAAATAAGCCTTGACAAGTGGATTTCCACTTGGATGAACAAAATGCCTTCCTCCTTTTTCCTCTTATGTTACTGACGCTAGGCAGAGAGAAGAACCCCCATAACTTTCTCCTCTGACCACGAAATTGAGTGATTCTAGTTTCTAAAAATTCTCTTATGTTTTAGGCACAACGAGGAATAAGAATTAGGTAGAAAGGAGTTATCACTTGGGAGATAAAATTTATACAATTTGGCTAGTTTAGAGCAATCTAGAATAGTGATCGTGAGGTGATTTTTGGGTGATTCTTCTCTTTTCTTTGGGATTTCTAGCTATCAATTGATGCTAAGATATACCTAAGACCTATATGATTATATGTTATGACATGTTGGTGGCCATTGGAGGGCAACTTAGAGCCCATAAAAGGAGGAGAAGCTTATCGTGGCAAGTTGGATATCTTAGGGTGCTTGAAGTTTTCAAGGCTTTCTTTCACAAGTAAGTGAACTTCAAGCCTTTTGATCATGTCTTAAGTTGGAATGGATGGAATGTTGAATTTGAGATAGGTTTCCTTCTTGGTAGTGTTAGTTAACTTGTGAACTTAGTGAAATTTAGAGTGATGTTTCCAAGTATTTGTAAAGTTAGCCTTCTATGCTTATTGAATTTGATATCTATCGTTGTTTGGATGGGAAATTTGCTGCCTATAATGAATATTCAAAATGTGCTTGGCATGCTAGGATAAGGACAATGGGAATTGAGAGAAGAAATCACCATGAATTATGGGGTTTGCTTGTACCCATGAGCTATCATGAGTGGTTTCTAAGAATGTTGTTTTGTACCTTAGCAATATTAGATTAGAATGAAATGTTTATGAGTATATTTGTGATCATGGCATGTATATATGATTGAATATTGATATCATGTGGAAAGGAATGAAATTTGAGTCCATTTCCTCTTAGTACTCAAGAGCTAAATCATGTTACGATGGTATGAAATTTAAGGTTGTTAAATTGTTAGTCAAGTAATTTACAATAGCTAAACAATTGGTACAAATGACATAATGCCATGATTTAAATGCTTTAAGTTCATCACTGAGTATCTTGTATACTTAACATACCTATTTTGGTGTGTAGGTACACAATAGTGAGAACCTACCTCGTGATGCATGACGATAGTAGTTTAGAGGGTATAAGTAAAGAATTTTAAAGTAATTATTGTACATTTTTGATATCCATGTACCTAGGTGGGAATTGGGTAGAAAAATGTATTTAAGCGTTAGATATGTAATGTATTTAAGTAATATGACCTATTGATGTAAATAATGCAATTCTATATGCTCTTTTTGTGGATGTATGTTTAGTTGTGATGTGTCATATTGATGTGAGCCTGAGGCTCTATACATGCATATTTTATTTGTGGCTTGAGGCCTAAGTTAAAGTGTGATTAAGCTAATGTTAGGCTGAGAATGGGGGACCACATGGGTTCAAGTGTTGTGAAATATTTATAAAAGTGTTAAACAGGCTTGTTCAAATTTTGGGATAGGACTCAGATAGCCGTTATGCTATCGAAATTTTTAAGATTATGGAAAATGACTTGTTATTATCTGGAAATGGCATGCTATATGACTATACCTTGATAAGATATAACACATATAGAGAAAGTGAATTTGGAAACAAAGTAAGATAAAATGATGTAAGTAATAGAAGTGATAAGAATGGTACTAGTAACCTAGGAGTGTGTTCATCACCTATAGGGACTCCTAAGGGATCTAGTAGGGGGTGTCACAAGGGACCCCAAAGTTAGCCTAGGCCTTCTCTTTGCCTTGAGAGGCTCGAGTTATCATTTTGCCTATGAATACAAAAGGGCACAAAAATAAAAAATTATTATAAAATAATCTAGAAGTCAAAAAAATATTTTGAGCATAGATATATGCTATAAAACACCTAAGGAACCCATGAAAAAATAAAATTTGCAAAAAAAGAAAACTCAAGAGAGAAAAGGTTACTATCTATCTCGATTTTCTTCTCAATTTTCTCCCAAAATACTCTACCGTTCCAACGATTTTAGTGTCCATAGACTCATCTCATAACACTCGTCGTTTTAGGTATAATCTCGCGAAGTGGGTTAGCTTAATAGAGGGGAAATCAAAGGTCAAAGGGAGAGGGAAGGTAGGACAGAAAAATGCTGGAAGGGGGGCTGTAAGGTGTTTTTATGGTATCTGAGAGAGGAGATTAAGTTTTCCCCTTTTATACTTTCTTGAAAAATAATTTTTCTTTGCTTTGAAAAATTATTATAACTGATAAGAATATCGGTTTTCCCCTATTTCTATCCCTAAAATTCCATTAATCCAAGCCCTAAATCCTTGCAGAATCTCAAGCCCAAATTTCGATAATAACCCAAAAAATTAATATATTTTATGTCCCGAAAATTAGGTAAAAATATTTTCCAAACTCAAAAAATTCTAATTCCAAAGCCATTGGACTATTCAGAATATTTGAGTATCAGGTTGTAATATTTTTAGATTATTTTGTGCAACTTTTTATTTATTTTATAGTTTAGCTTTTGTAACAACTTGAAAATCCCAGCTCTCCTGAATAGTACTTTAGGGATGAATAGTGTTTCTCAAAACTTGGGTCACACTAAGTAGTCCATCATGGAGTATTAATTATGAGAGAATTTTAGGTGAAGTTTGAAGTCAATTTGAAGTCATTTGGATGGCTAAAAATGATAAACAAGATTTTTTGGCAGTGTCTCGTGAATAGTGCTACATGCAAAACTGAATTGTAAAATAAATAAAAAGTTGCTCAAAATAATTTAAGAATTATACAACCTGATACTTAAATATTCAGACAAGTCTATTGGCATTGGAATTAGAATTTTTAGATGTCGAGAAGTAATTCTTTTGAATTTTTAATTGAGTAATTATGTTGATTTTCTTGGTTCCTTTCATTTTTCGAACCCTAAATTTTGATGATCTATAGAACCATTATTTATCTAATTTTTGGAGGTGTTAATCATTTAATTCAGATTTTTGAGAGGTGTGAAAATAAATCTGAAAGGAAGGAAAAATTAATTATCTCAAAAACTATAAATACCAAATAAATTCTTTCTTTCTCATTTTTCTTTCTTTTCTTTTTCTTTTTCCCTTTTCTTTTCCTCTTTTTGCTGACAACTCCAGTAGCCCCTCTCCTCTCTTTTTCTCCTCAATTGACACCACCCACTTCTAAAAATTGTAATAGATGAAAAGCTTATGTTGAGAGCTTTTCATAGACACTAAAATCACCCGATTTGGCAAAGCGATTCAGGAGAAATTGCGTAGAGAAACCCGAATATTGACCATTTTTCATTCGGGTAAGAATTTTTGAGTTTTGACATTTTTCCCATGTTTGTTACATGCCTAAGAGTTATTTAAATGTCCTTGTTTTGATTTTTTAGAGCTCGTGTGATTTTATATGATTTTTGCTAAATCTTGACTATTTGAATTTATAGGCGAAACATCAATTCGTAATCACTAAGGCAAAGGAGGGGCATGGGATGGCTTTGGGCATACCACACAATGTTATCAAGTATGCGTAATCACATTAATATGTTTAAAATGCATGAATATATGTTAATGTGTAAATTAACATAATATGTAATATTTGCCTTTAATGCAATTAATAGGATTTAATGCAATAAAAATGGTTGGGATGTTAAATTGTGTAATGTATGTAAAGTATGAGTTAATGTATGCTATGTGTGTACATATGTGGAGGCCGAATGCCCTTGAGAAGGTGTATGTGCATATTTGTGTATTTATGCTATATGTAAGGCACTATGAATACATACATGGTTTATGAAATGCTAATGGAATAACTAATGTTGTGTGGAGATTCATGTGCATGTATGTGACTTTGAGGGTGGCCAAATGCCAATTAGACATGTGAAATGCTATGTGCACATAATAGATGTTATATATACGCAAAATATCGATAAGTGTCATTTTTGGCGTGATGTGACCATAATGTAAATGAGATGGATAAATGCCTAACCTATATGATATATACATTGTAATATATATAAGAATGCTATAAATGGTGATTTGATGTAACTTATAAGTGTCATGCTCACAAGTGATTCTTAGTAGTCATATAATTCGCGTATGACGTGCTAAGTGGCTAAATCATGTTATATGACATGCTAAGTGCTAAATCATGTTATATTGAGAAATTGAGCCCACAGACACATTTTATGATCTAAATGCATGTTTATGAAATGTGGAGATATGATATAACATGTGCTTTAGCCTTGTGATATAGTTAAGCCATGTAATGCCCATAGAGGGTTTTGATAAGCGATTTTTGCCTAAAATGTGCCCATATGTTTAAAATGTCCATTCATGAAACCTGAGTTATGCACTTGAGTGAGTAATGGTTGATTATACTTGAGTATGGCATGAATGTGATGATAATGTGTATGTTAGTGTGTATGTGTGTATATAAGTCTAAGTTGGCTACATAGCTCATTCTTATGGTATATGACATAGATGTGAGTTACAGACCTAGCTATATGCTATTGGCCTATGTGATATGTGTACATAATAATAATTATAATCCTGTGATGAATATGTTAAAATAAGTAATAATTGCTACCTTTGTTAATAATAACTAAAATGGCAGAACATGATCAGTTTAGTTATGCCTATACCACCAGACAAACCAGTTTGGATAGGTTGATCAATCAACTAGGATATTAGCAGTAGCTAGCATACCTTCAGGTACAAGACCTATAGGTCACTTTGTTATGCTGACGAGCACTAGCCTTTAGGCATGATACCGTGAGCCTTTAGGCATGATACCATGAGCCTTTAGGCATGATACTGTGAGCCTTCAGGCATAATACTATGAGCATTCGGGCATGATACTGTGAGCCTTTAAGCATGATACCATGAGCCTTCAAGCATAATACCATAAGCCTTTAGGCATGATATCATAAGCCTTCAGGCATAATACCATAGGCCTTTAGGCATGATATCGTAAGCCTTTGGGCATGATACTTTGTATCCACTTTCCAGCCTTGGATAGTTATCTTGATAGTATTGGCAGTAATTAAGCTAATAACTATCATGGTCAATGATGAAGTAATATTACTTGACATATGATCTTATTTTCTTAGCATGTATTTAATGTATGACTTATGGAAACATTTTATGTGCTTATAGGTTATACATATGTAATAAAATACATATGTGAGTTATATCATGCGGATTGTTATGTTAACTATGTGATAATGATGAGTTATGTTGAAGATATGTGTAATGATCATGTCCTTAAGCCTGTTACTTACTCTACACTATATAGGAACATGTATATGTTTTATCATGTGATTAATGTATGTTACGTGACATGTAAGTTATTTAAGCATAATTTCTATTGCTAATGCATGTTTAATTCATGTTTGATTAAATATAAGTGTGCATGTTAAAGTGATTACACCACTAAGCTTTATGCTTAACGCATTATGTGTTTTTCTGATGCATAGGTTAGAGAAAAGTACAGATTAGAGTCAAAGCCTCTACACCACAGGAGACATGAAGAATTACCCTCTGGGTATATTTTGCTTTTTTTGTAAATGTATAATGATGTAATAGTGTTTATAGTACTCTTGTGATCCAATAGAGGGATTGGGCCTACTTTGTGTAAACTAGCTTGGTTTTGTAACTTTAAGTGTTATATGGTTTTATGACCCTTTAATACAATCTTTTAAATTACATTACATGACTTTTATGATATCTATTTCTTTTGTATGTGATTAATGCTGTTGAGGGTACCTGAGGCCCCATTGAGTTTTTATATAATGTTTTGATGAGCTTGAGGCTTTGTTTTATGTGATATGTCATTTTGATGAGTTTAGAGGGTTATAAGGACCCAGGTGATCGAGGAATTATTTTACCATGATTATAAAAGTGTTTTTATTATAGGTATTATTTGGAAAAGTGTCTCGGTATAGCCATTATGCAGTCAAAATTTTGACACGATGACCCCACTAGTTACCTCGTAATGCATGCCAAAACTGTTTTCACATTTTTACTTCTTCTTGAGTTTTAAAATTTCTTAAGTAATAAAAAGTTTTAATTGGGTTAGGGTTTTGTATATGGATTTTGGATATCATTATGCATTGTGTGCATCTAATATTTAGTCCAGTGTATGGAACGGGTGGTAGGTGTCACACTTTAGTGGTATTAGAGCTCCAGTTTAGGCTTTCCTCTAGACCTATAGGTTACATAAGGTACTATAGTGTGTTGAAAGTTTACATCGTTATACTTTACATGTGGTGGCTTATAATCTATCTTTCTTATGTTTAGGCATAAAGATGAGTCATAATACTACTCGAGATGAGAAAGAGGAGGTAAAGAGCCATGCTCCTACCACAGTAGCACAAGAGGGTGCTCGATCTGGGAGCATGACTCCTAGTGATGTAGGATGTGCTACACCTAGGTAGCAAGCCCCACTAGTCTGGTCAAAGACCATGCTAGATTTAGTGAGACAAGTGACAATGGTAGTTGCAATTATAGCTATTGCAGTTGCTACATCACAATAGGTAGTTCCACCTCTTGCACCCTAAGAGTCGTAAGCATTTTAGAGAACCTATAGAGAGCGTCTGCTAAAGAATGGGGTAGAGTTCTTCAAAAGAGTTGAGAAGGATGATTCTAGTCGAGTAAAGTATTTGCTGGACTTAACAGTCATGATTATATAGTAGCTCAGATGCCCTCTAAATGAGTATAGAACGTGAGTCATCTCTATGCTATTAGAGGAGGCACTGAAGTGGTGGGAAACCATCATGGAGTATAAAGCCGTAGATGATTTGACTTGGGAGTTTTTCATGAGGTAGTTTAAGAAGAAGTACATCTCAGAGTTTTACTTAGACTAAAAGTACTAGGAATTCATGGATCTTAAGTAGGGGCATCGGACCATTACCAAGTATGAGAAAGATTTTGCATGGTTAAGCCATTATGATAAGGCAATTATTGCTACAGAAGAGGATTGGTGCAAAAAGTTTGAAAAAGGGCTAAACTTGGACATCAGGTACCAGGTTGTCTAGATAAGGATTCGAGACCTCTCAACTTTAATGAATGCATATTAGATAATAGAGATGATTGAGTAGTTGAGACAAAAGTGAGATAGCTTCAAAAAGCAGTCATATAGCCAAGGATAGGGTAGTTATGGGCAAAACCTAGACAAAAAGCAAAAAAGTCAGCAATTAATGAATAGGTAGGATAAGAAATATTAATAGAGTGAGAGATTAGACAAAGGATCTAAGTTATAGTATAGGCAATGAACACAAGCTTTAAGTGCCCCTAATTTTACAGCAAGCATTGCTCCGACACTAGAGTGTAAGATTTGTCATAAGATGCACATGGGAGTTTGTTGGAAGACATTGTGGGATGTTTTCTAGAGTTGTGGTGCCAGAGATCATCTCTGAAAAGATTGTGGTAGGAGGCCATAAGAGTCATCCTAGAGGTGAGACTAGAGAAAGATCGGGAATAGAGCTAGGGTAAGCTAGAGACACAAGTAGGAGAGTAGGGCTCTAGTGAGGCAATACACCATTAAAGCACATAAGGAGGCAGAGGCTATAGATGTTATAATAGGTATATTACATATCTTTGATTTGCCTGCTTTTAGCATTGATAGACCCAAGGTCCATATACAATTATGTAAGCATAACATGAGTTTTAGACTAGGGGTTAGAGTTATATAACCTTAGTTTTGACATGATAGTTAGCAATCCAATTGGATAACACATCATAGTGAAAAAGGTTTATAAAAACTATCCTCTGTTAGTATAAGGACATGTTTTCACAGTAGATCTCATTGAATTGTTGTTCAATGTGTTTGATCTTATCCTTGGCATGGACTGGTTGTCTAACTATCATGCCATGGTGGACTGTATGAGGATGAGGATCACGTTGTTAGATAATGATGGGTTAGAAGTGATAGTAAGAGGTGAAAGTTTGGATTGCACAAACAACATAGTGTCAACAGTTGTAGCTAAAAGGTTGATGCAAAAAGGTTATCAAGCCTATCTTGCTTATGTAGTTGACACCTGAAAGGAAGCATCAAAGTAAGTGAGATACTAGTAGTGGTAGAGTATAGAGACATTTTCTTAGATGAGCTTTTGGGTTTGCCACCAAAATAGGACTTAGAGTTTGGGATTGAGTTTATGCTAGGCTCAACACCAATGTCTATAGCTTTGTATCAGATGGCTCAAGTGTGGTTGAAAACGTTGAAGGTTCAGTTGCAAGACCTCCTTGATAAAGGTTTTTTTAGACCAAGTGTTTCTCCTTAGGGAGCACCAGTCTTATTTGTCAAGAAGAAAGATGGTTCTTTGAGAATGTGTGTAGACCATAGGCAGTTGAATAAAGTCACAATCAAGAACAAGTACCCCTTACCATGGATTGACAATCTTTTTGACTAGCTTAGAAGAACGGGTGTCTTTTTTAAGATTGACCTTAGATTTAGGTAATACCAGTTGAGACTGAAGGAAGCGGACATACATAAGACATCTTTTCAAACTAGATATGGTCACTATAAGTTCCTTGTGATGCCATTCAGTTTGACTAAATCACTAGTGGCATTCATGGACCTCATGAATAGGATTTTCTGACCATTTCTAGATTAGTTCATAATGGTCGTTGCCCTTGACAAGGAATAGGCATGATATTTTTTGGGCAATGGTCGACAGATTGACCAGTTAGCTCACTCTATACTAGTGACGAAGGATTACTCAATGGAAAAGCTAGCTAAGCTATATATTAATGAGATCGTGAGGCTACATGGTGTGCCTTTATCTATTATATTGGATAGAGATCCTCGTTTTACATTGAGATTTTATTGAAAACTCTAAAATGCTTTAGGGATGAGGCTTAGCTTCAACACAGCTTTTCATCCTCAGACGGATAGCCAATTAGAAAGGATTATTTAGCTACTTGAGGATATGCTCTAAGCATGTGCCATAGAGCTTAAAGGAAGTTAGGACAAGTATATCTCTTTAGTAGAGTTTACATATAACAACAGTCACCAAGCGAGCCTTGGTATGGCACCATATAAGGCCTTATATGGGAGGCAAAACCAAACTAAATTGTGTTAGAGCG
>CANXYI010015947.1:0-12133 GCA_948208565.1 Hura crepitans
TGCATATATGTGTGGTTATGCCATATGTAGGGCATCATGAGTACATATATGGTTTATGAAATGCTAAACACATAACTAAGGTTGTGTGGAGATTCATGTGCTTGTATGGGACTTTGAGGGTGGCCAAATGCCACTTGGACAAGTGAAATGCTATGTACGTATGATAGATGCTATATAAAACATAATATCAGTAAGTGCCATTTTTTTATTAGCGTGATGTGACCATATTGTAAATAAGATGGATAAATGCCTAACGTACATGATATATGCATTGTAATATATATATATATATATATATATATATATATGATTACTATAAATAATGATTAGATATAATTTGCATGTGTTGTGCTTATATGTGATTTTTGGTAGTCTTATAAGTTGTGTATGATATGCTAAGTGGCTAAATCATGCTATATTGAGATATTAAGTGCATGGACATGTTTTATGATCATAATGCATGTTTATGAAGTGTAAAGATATGATATGACATGTGTTATAGCCTTGTGATGTTGTTAAGCCCTGTAATGCACATAGTGAGTCTTAATAAGCATTTTGCCTAAAATATGGCCATATGCTTGAATTGTCCATTCATGAAACCTGAGCTATGCACTTGAGTGAGAAATGCTTGATTATGCTTGAGTATGGCATGAATGTGATGACAATGCATATGTTAGTGTATATGTGTGTATATAAGTTTAAGTTGGCTACATAACTTGTTTTCATGATACATGACATGGATGTGAGTTACATGCCTTGCTATATGCTATTAGCCTATGTGATATGTGTACACAGTAATAATTATGAACCCGTGATGCATATGTTAAAATAAGCAATAATTGCTATCTTTGTTAATAATAACTAAAATGGCAGAACATGATCATTTTAGTTATGCCTATACCACTTGACAAACTAGTTTGGATAGGTTAATTAATTAACTAAGATATTAGCAGTTGTTAACGTACCTTCGGGTATGTGACCTATGGGTCACTTTGTTATGCTGATGAGCACTAGCCTTTGGGCATGATACCGTGAGCCTTCGGGCATGATACCATGAACTTTTGAGCATGATACCGTGTATCTGCTATCCAACCTTGGATAGTTGTCTTGATAGCATGGGCATTAATTAAACTAATAACTATCATAATTAATGATGAAATAATATAACTTGACATATGATCTCATTTTCATGGCATGTATATAAAGTATGACATGTGGATATATTTTAAGTGCTTATAGGTTATGCATACATGATAAAATAGATACGTGAGTTTTATATCATGTGGATTGTTATACTGACTGTGTGTTGATCATATTCTTAAGCCTATTACTTACTCTACACTGTATAGGAACATGTATATGTTATATCATGTGATTAATACATCTTCATGACATGTAAGTTACTTTATCATAATGTCTATTACTAATGCATGTTTTAAGCATGTTCGATTAAATATAAGTGTGCATGTTAAAGTGATTACACCACTAATCTTTATGCTTAGTGCATTACTTATTTTTGCAATGCATAGGTTAAAGAAAAGTACAGATTAAAGTCAAAGCCTCTACACCACAGGAGATGCAAAGAATTGCCCTCTGGGTATATTATGTTTCTTTAGTAAATGTATAATGATGTAATGGCATTTCTAGTACTCTTGTGATCCAATAGAGCGATATGGCCTAATCTATGTAAACCAGTTTGGTTTTGTAACTTTAAGTGTTATATGGTTTTGTGAACCTTTAATACAATGTTTTAAATTACATTGCATGACTTGTATGATATCTCTTACTTTTGCATGTGATAAGTGTTATTGAGGGTGCTCAAGGCCTTATTGAGTTTTTATATGATGTTTTGATGAGCCTGAGGCTCTATTTTATGTGATACATCATTTTGATGAGTTTGAAGGGTCAAGACAACCTAGGTGGTTGAGAAATTTTTATACGATGATTATAAAAGTATTTTCAAAGCAAGTACTATTTAGAAAAGTGTCCTTGTATAGCTATTATGCTATCGAATTTCCAACACAATAACCCCACTAGTTATCTCGTAATATATGACCAAATGGTTTTCACATTTTTATAGCTTCTTGAGTTTTAAAATATCTTAAGTAATAAAAAGTTTTAATTGGCATGGGTCTTTGTGTTCATATTTTGGATACTATTATGCATTGTGCGCGTTTGCTATTCAGTTCGAAGTATGGAATGGGTGGCGGCCATCACACCTTAGTGGTATCAAAGCTCTAGTTTAGGCTTTCCTCTAGACCTATGGGTTACACAAGAGTACTATAGTGCGTAGAATGTTTACATCATTATACTTTACATGTGGTGGGTTATAATGTCTTTCTTACCTTTAGGCATAAAGATGAGTTGCAGTATAACCCGAGATGAGGAAGAGGAGGTCGAGAGCCATGCTCCTACAACAGTAGCACAAGGGGTGCTCGATCTGTGATCATAACTCCTAGTGATGCTAAACGTGCTATGCCCAGGTAGCAAGACCCATCAGTCTAGTTAGAGACCATGTTGGATTCAGTGAGATAAGCAATAACAGCTACTATGACTGTTGTGGTTGCTGCTACTACAGTTGCTACAATATAGCAGGCAGTTCCACCTCTTACACCTCAAGAGCCGTAAGCATTTCAGAGAACCTACAGAGAGCAGCTACTGAAGAACAGGGCAAAATTCTTTAAAGGAGTTGAGGAGGATGATCCTAACCAAGCAGAGTATTGGTTGGACTTGATAGTCAGGATTATGTAGTAGCTCAGATGCCCTCCAGATGAGTATACAGTGTATGCCATCTCTATGTTATCAAAAGAGGCACTCTAGTCATAGGAAACCATGACAGAGCATAAAGTGGTAGAGGATCTGACCTAGGAGTTTTTTACAAGGGAGTTTAAGAAAAAGTATATCTCAGAGTATTACCTAGAAAAAAAGTACTAGGAATTTATGGATATTAAGCAGGGACATTGAACCATAGTCGAGTATGAGAAAGAATTTGCACTATTGAGCCATTATGCTAAGGCAGTTGTTGCTACAGAAGAGGACAGGTGAAGGAAGTTTGAAAAGGGGCTAAACTTGGACATTAGGTACAAGGTCGACCAGATGAGGATCTGAGACTTCTCAATTTTAGTGGATGCATGTCAGACAACAGAGATGATCGTGTAGTTGAGATAGAAGTGAGATAGCTTTCGATCATATAGCCAAGGATAGGGCAGTTCTGTGTATAACACAGGCAAGAAGTAGAAAAGTCAGCAGTATAAGAATCAACAAGATAGGATGCATAAACAGAGTCACAGATTAGGCCAGGGATCTATATCATAGTCTAAGCAATAGACATGAGTATTAGGTGTCCCTAAATCTATAACAGGCAGTGCTCTGACACCAGAGTGCGAGATTTGTCATGGGATACATAAAAGAGTGTGTTGGAGGACATTACGGGATGTTTGCTAGAGTTATGGTGCAAGAGATCATCTCCAAAAAGATTGTCCTAGGAGGCCACAAGAGTTATCATACAGGCAAGACCAAAAAGAGATCGAGAACAGAGCTAAGGCAAACTAGAGAGACAAGTCAAAAAGTAGAGCTCCAATGAGGTAAAACGCCATTAAAACACGTGAGGAGGCAGAGGCTACAAATGTTATAATAGGTACATTCCATATATGAGATTTACCTGCTTTAGCACTAATAGATCCAGGGTTTACACATAGTTATATATGCACAACACGGGTTTTAGATCAGGGGTTAGAGTTAGGTGACCTTAGTTTCGACATGATGGTTAGCAATTCGATTAGACAGCACATCATAATGAATAAGGTTTATAAAAACTATCCTCTGTCAGTACAAGGATATGTTTTCATAGTGAATCTCATTGAATTATTGTTTAATGAGTTTGATCTTATCCTGGGCTTAGATTAGTTGTCCAGGTATCATGCCATAGTGGACTGCACGAGGAAGAGGATCACATTGTTAGATGATAATGGGTCAAAAGTGATAATAAGAGGTGAAAATTTGGATTGCATAGGCAATATAGTGTCAGTAGTTGTAGCTAAAAGGTTGATGCAGAAGGGTTGTCCAGCCTATCTTACTTATGTGGTTGGCACCCAAAAGAAAGTATCAAAAGCAAGTGAGATATCGGTAGTGGCAGAGTTTAGAGATGTTTTCCCAGATGAGCTTTCAAGTTTTCCACCAGAATGGGGGTTAGAGTTTAGGAATGAGGTTATGCCAAGCACAACACCAGTGTATATCTCTATATCAGATGGCTCTAGCAGAGTTGAAAGAGTCGAAGGTTTAGTTGTAAGACCTCCTTGACAAAGGTTTTATTAGATCTAGTGTTTCTCCTTAAGGAGCACCGATCTTGTTTGTCAAGAAGAAAGACAGTTCTTTGAGATTATATGTAAACTATAGGCAGCTAAACAAAATCACAATCAAGAACAAGTACCCCTTACCATAGATCGATGATCTTTTTGACCAACTTAGAGGAGCGGGTGTCTTCTTTAAGATTGACCTTAGATTCGAGTACTATCAGTTGAGAGTGAAGGAAGCAAACATATATAAGACAACTTTTTGGACTAGATATGGCCATTATGAGTTCTTTGTGATGCCATTCGGTTTGACTAATGCATCGACATCATTCATGGACCTCATGAATAGGATCTTTAGACCATTTCTAGATCAGTTTGTGGTGGTTTTTATAAATGACATTCTTGAGTACTCCAAGAATAGAGACGATTATATAAGGCATTTACGGATAGTTCTTCAAATTTTGAGGGATGAGAAACTCTACGCCAAGCTTAGTAAGTGTGAGTTTTGGCTAGAGGAGGCATTATTTTTAGGACATGTAGCATTAGCAAAAGGTATAAGAGTTAATCCAAGTAAGATTCAAGCAGTTATGGAGTGGAAACTGCTAAGGAACACGATTGAGATTCAGAGTTTCTTAGGATTAGCTAGGTATTATAGAAGGTTTGTTAAGGGGTTTTCATTGATTGCAGCTTCTATGACACATCTTTTAAAGAAGGATGTGCCATTCTTATGGAATAGCAAGTGTCAGGAAAGCTTTGACAAGCTCAAAAGTATATTGATAGAGGCACCAATCTTGGTACAGCCAGAGACAGGGAAAGAGTTCACTATCTGCAGTGATGCCTCATTAAATGGGTTAAGCTGTGTTCTTATAAAGGTGGAAAGGTGGTTGCCTATGCTTCACAATAGTTAAAACCGTATGAGAAAAATTACCCAACACATGATTTAGAGCTTGCAGCTATTGTGTTTGCTCTAAAGATATGAAGGCACTATCTTTATAGGGAGAAGTTCTACATCTACATGGACCATAAGAGATTGAAGTATCTATTAATGTAAAAGGAGCTTAACTTGAGGCAAAAGAGATGGATAGAGTTAATTAAGGACTATGATTGCCTTATTGACTACCATCCTAAAAAAGCAAACGTTGTTGCGGATGCCTTGAGTAGAAAGCTTACGTCAGCCTTGAAGGCTATGAGAGTCAACTTGAAGCTATAAGATGATAGTGGTCTATTAGCTATGTTACATGTATAGATAGCTTAGTTCAAATAGTCAAGGATTCACAAAAAGATGATCAGAGGCTTCTGAGTATCATAGGTATAATCCAAGAGGGGAAGCCAATAGAGTTCATGATTAAGGAAGACAGGTATTTGTATTATCACGATCGTTTATGTGTGTTAGATAAGGAAGAGCTAAGACAATAGATTCTTCAAGAAGCATATAGTGCACCTTATGGGATGCATCCTAGCAATACAAAGATGTACCAGGACCTAAAGATAGCTTATTGGTGGCTGGGTATAAAGAAGGATATGGCAGATTTTATGACTAGATGCCTCACTTATCAGTAAGTGAAGGCCGAGCATTAAGTTCGTTTTGGATTGCTTTATCCCATAGCAATACCAGAATGGAAATGTGATAGAGTCATTATAGATTTCATGATTAGGCTACAATTGATAAGGAATAGGCATAATGCAGTTTGGGTAGTGGTCGATAAATTAACCAAGTGAGCTCACTTCATACCAGTGAGGAAGGATTTCTTAATAGAGAAGCTAGTTGAGCTATATATTGATGATATCATGAGGCTACATGGTATGCCTTTATCTATTATATCGGATAGAGATCCCTATTTTACATTGAGGTTTTAGAGGAAACTCTAAAATGCTTTGGGGATGAGGCTTAGCTTCAGCATAACTTTTCATCGTCAAATGGATGGCCAGTTGGAGAGGATTATTCAGGTGCTTAAAGATATGCTCCGAGCATATGCCATAGAGCTTAAAGGTAATTGGGACAAGTATATCCCTTTGGCGGAATTTGCATACAATAATAGTCACTAAGTGAGTCTTGGTATGGCATTGTATGAGGCCTTGTATGGTAGACAATGCCCGACTCCATTGTGTTGGAGCGAGTTGAGTGAGCACAAGCTTATAGGACCAGATTTAGTCAAGGATGATGAGAAGAAGGTGAAGATTATCGAAGAGAGGCTCAAAGCTACTTTAGACAGACAGAAGTCATATATGGATAGGAAAAGAAGGGATATAGAGTATAAAGTCGGTGACAAAGTGTTCCTTAAGGTATCTCCATGGAAAAAGGTGTTGAGGTTTGGTAAGAAAGGGAAGCCAAGTCTAAGGTTCATTGGACCATATGAGATCATAGAGCGTATGGGTCCATTAGCCTACCGACTAACTTTGCCTCTAGAGCTACAATAGATACATGATGTGTTTCATGTATTGATGTTGAGACAGTATAGATCAGACCCTTCACATGTCTTGACAATTGAAGAAATAGAAATATGACCAAATTTGTCTTATGAGGAAGAACCCTTGGGTATCTTAGCTAGAGAGGTCAAGGAATTGCAGAACAAGATCGTGCCATTAGTGAAAGTGCTATGGCGACATCATGGCATGGAGGAAGAGACATGGGAAAGTGAGGCACAGATAAAAGAGCAGTATTTACATCTCTTTGATATAGGTATGTCAGGGATGATATTTATCTTAAGAGGGGAAGAAATGTAATGACCCGAAAATTTCGACTCTCGTGAATAGTACTTCTCAATATGAATAGTATTTCTCAAAACTCGAGTCGCACTAAGTAGTCTATTAGGAAGAATTAATTATGAGAGAATTTTGAGTGAAGTTTGTAGTCAATCTGAAGTTGTTTGGATGGCTAAAATTGATAAACAAGATTTTGCAGCAGTTCCCCATGAATAGTGCCACAGGTAAAGCTGAACTATAAAATAAATAAAAAGTTGCTCAAAATAATTCAAGAATTATTCAACCTAATACTTAAAAATTTTGACAAGTCTATTGGTGTTGGAATCGAAATTTTTAGATATCGAGAAGTAATTCTTTTGAATTTTTAATTGAGTAATTAGGTTATTTTTCTCGATTCCCTTCGTTTTTCGAACCTAAGATTTTAGTGACCCATAACCATCATTTATCTAATTTTTAGAGGTCTTAATTGTTTAATTTAGATTCCCAAAAGGGGTAGAAATAAACCCAAAGAGAAGGAAAAATTTAATAACTCAAAAACTATAAATACCCAATTTATTTCTTTTCTTTCTCATTTTTCCTTTCTTTCTTTCTTTTCTTTTTCTCTCTTTGGTTGACACCAATACTAGCCCTTCTTCTATCTTTTTCTTCTTTATTTGACATTGCCCACCTCTAAAAATTATGATAGATGGAAAGATCACGTCGAGAGCTTTCCATAGACATTAAAGTCACTTCGTTTGGTAGAGCAATTTAGGAGAAGTCATGTAGAGAAACCCAAGGTGAATAGTGACCTTTTTCATTCGGGTAAGAATTTTTAAGTTTCGACACATTTCCCATGTTCATTACATGCCCAAGAGTCATTTAATGTCTTCGTTTTATTTTTTAGAGCCTGTGTGATTTTATATGATTTTTGATAAATCATAACCATTTGAACTCATAGGTGAAACGTCAATCCGTAATTCTCGAGGCAAAAGAAAGGTGTGAGATGTCTTCAGGCATACCACATGACATCATTAAGTATGTGTAATCAAATTAATATGTTTAAAATGCTTGAATAAATGTTTATGTGTAAATTTGGCATAATATGCAATATTTGCCTTTAATGCAAGTAATAGGATTTAATGCAATAAAAATGATTGGGATGTTAAATTGTGTAGTGTATGTCAAGTATGAGTTAATACATGCTATGTTTATGCATATGTGGAGGCCAAATGGCCTTAAGAAGGTGTATGCACATAGATATGTGTTTATGCTATATATAAGGCATCATGAGTACATACATTGTTTATGAAATGGTAAAGGCATAACTAAGGTTGTGTGGAGATTCATGTGTATGTATAGGACTTTGAGGGTGGCCAAATGCCACTTGGACATGTGAAATGCTATGTGCACATGATATACACTATATAAAACATAATATCGATAAATGCCATTTTTTTTGACGTGATGTGACCATATTGTAAATGAGATGGACAAATGCCTAACCTAGCTATAAATGGTGATTAGATGTAATTTGCATGTGTTGTGCTTATATGTGATTCTTAGTAGTCATATAAGTCGCGTATGATACGTTAAGTGGCTAAATCATGCTATATTGAGAAATTGAGTGCATGGACATGTTTTATGATCTTAATGCATGTTTATGAAGTGTGAAGATATGATATGACATGTGTTATGGCCTTGTGATGTTGTTAATCTGTGTAATTCACATAGTGAGTCTTGATAAGCGATTTTGCCTAAAATGTGGCCATATGCTTGAATTGTCCATTCAGGAAACTCGAGATTTGCACTTGAGTGAGAAATGGTTGATTATATTTGAGTATGGCATGAATGTGATGATAATGTGTATATAAGTCTAAGTTTGCTACATAACTCATTTTCATGATACATGACATGGATGTGAGTTACAGGCCTTGATATATGCTATTGGCTTATGCGATATGTGTACACAGTATTATGTATAAACCTATAATGCATATGTTAAAATAAGCAATAATTTCTATCTTTGTTAATAATGACTAAAATTGCAGAACATGATTAGTTTAGTTATGCCTATACCACTAGACAAACCAGTTTGGATAGGTTTATCGATCAACTAGGATATTAGTAGCTGTTAGCATACCTTTAGGTATGAGACCTATGAGTCACTTTGTTATGCTAATGAGCAATAGCCTTCGAGCATGATACTGTGAGCCTTTAGGCATGATAACATGAGCCTTCGAGCATGATATCGTGAGCCTTCAGGCATGATACTGTGCATCTGCTATCTAGCTTTAGATAGTTGTCTTAATAGTATGGTCATTAATTAAACTAATAACTATCATAATTAATGATGAAATAATATATCTTGACATATGATCTTATTTTTATAGCATGTATATAAAGTATGACATGTGGATACATTTTAGGTGCTTATAGGTTGTGCGTACATGGTAAAATACATACGTGAGTTTATATCATGCAAATTGTTATACTGACTATGTGTTCATCATATTATTAAGCCTATTGCTGACTTTATGATGTAAAGGAACATATATATGTTATATCATATGATTAATGCATGTTGCATGACATGTAAGTTTATATGTTATATCATGTGATTAATGCATGTTGCGTGACACGTAAGTTACTTCAGCATAATGTCTATTGCTAATGCATGTTATAAGCATGTTCGATTAAATATAAGTGTGCATGTTAAAGTGATTACACCACTAAGCTTTATGCTTAACGCATTGCTTGTTTTTACAATGCATAGGTTGAAGAAAAATACAAATTAGAGTCAAAGCCTTTACACCACAGGAAACATGAAGAATTGCCCTCTAGGTATATTTTGTTTCTTTTGTAAATGTATAATGATGTAATAGCATTTATAGTACTCTTGTGATCTAATAGAGGGATTGGGCCTAATCTTTGTAAACCAGTTTGGTTTTGTAACTTTAAGTGTTATATATTTTTATGAACCTTTAATACAATGTTTTAAATTACATTGCATGACTTGTATGATATCTCTTACTTATGGATGTGATAAGTGTTGTTGAGGGAGCCTGGGGCCCCATTGAGTTTTTATATGATGTTTTGATGAGCTTGAGGCTCTATTTTATGTGATACATCATTTTAATGAGGTTGGAGGGTTAGGAGGACTCAAGTGGTTGAGAAATTATTGTACCATGATTATAGAAGTGTTTTCAAAGCATGTACTATTTAGAAAAGTGTCCCAATATAGCCGTTATGATGTCGAAATTCTAACACAATAACCTCACTAGTTACCTTATAATAGGTGCTAAAATGGTTTTCACATTTTTATAGCTTCTTGAGTTTTAAAATGTCTTAAGTAATAAAAAGTTTTAATTAGGATGTGTTTTTATGTACGAATTTCAGATACTGTTATGCATTGTGTGTGTCTGCTATTTGGTTTGGAGTATAGAATGGGTGGTGGGCTTCACAATCAAAGCCTAGTTTAGGCATTCTTAGGTTGCATATGAGTGCCATAGGGTTTATATATACATACTTCACACAACACTACACTACTTGAGGCTGATATTTATTTCTTGATATAGATTAAAGATGAGTGATCAAAGACCACCTACTAGTGCTGAGAAGGTAGAAACCCATACCTCTACCATAGTGCAGGAGGCAGCAAGCTTAGAAACACTTTGTACCTAGTGATGTGGCACAACTAGCTTTGATATAGTAGATGGTTGAGGTGTTCAGACAAGTTACTGTAGTTGTTACTCCTTTTTCTATTATTAGCACCATAACAACCATCGGTGCCACAAGTCCTCTAGGAAACTTATCTAAAGCGTGTAAAAAAGATGGGGGCAGTTGACTTCTTGGGCACAAATAGAGATGACATAGCCATAGTAGAATATTAGCTTGAGAGAACTGAAAGAATATTAGAGCAATTGAAGCGCACACCTGAAGAAAGCTTGATTTGTGCCATATCCTTACTATAAAAAGAAGGATTCTATTGGTGGCAAATAGTTGTAGAAAGGAAAGCTGCAATAGATATAACTTTGGAGTTCTTTCTCTAGGAGTTCAAGAAAAGATACATCATAGAGGGCTACTATAATGCCCGAAAAATTTCGGTGTTATGAACAGTACTTCCCGGAATGTGAATAGTGTTTCTTAGGGTCAGGTCACACTAATCTTATTGAATGGAAGTATTAATTATAACATACTTTTGGGTGAAATTTGAAGTCAAAATGAAGTCATTTAAGTAATTAAAAATGATAATTAAATTTTATGATAGTGTCATATGAATAGTGACCTAGTTTTAGCTGAATCATAAAATAATTAAAAGTTGCTAAGAAAATTTTGGGATTTGTATGACCTGATACTCAAAAATTCTAATTAGACTATTGGTGGTAGAATTGGAATTTTTTGAGCTCGGAAAGTGTTTTTACTTAAATCGAGTAATATAAAAAAATAGTGAATTAATTCAGTTTTTCTCATTTTTCAAGCTCCAAATTTTTAAGGGTTATGAGGCCAAAATTAATTTAATTTTTGCATGTTAATTGAGATTTAATTGAGGTTAAAGAGAATGAGAAATAAGAGGAAAAATGAGAGTAGAAAATGGAAATAAAATTATTTTTCAAATAATATAAATAGTCAAAATTTTTAATTTGTTCAACATTTTCACAAAACTCCTCTCCCTTAAGCCAATGGCAACAATAGAGGTTTTCTTGTATTGTTGACTTCTCTCTCCTTAATCTAACATCATTTTTGCTCTGTTTGATCACAATTTACAAGCTTCCATGACCTTTAAGGCCCATTTTGAGCAAGAAATTCAAATGAAACATAAGGATTTTACCCGATTTTAGGCTCGATGAATATTGACAAACTTTGGTTCAAGTAAGAATTTTTGAACCTCGATAATTTTCCTCTATCCCTAGGGTGCCCAAGAGTTGTTATATGTGGTCAGGTTAATTTTTGAACATATGTATAATTTATTATGGATTTTAATGAAATGAATCTATAATCCACAGTTGAGAAAATTGACAAGTCATGAGATAAAGGAAAAACGAAGGTGTAGGTAGACCTCGAGAGTGTATTACAGCTCCCTCGGTACATGCAATCGAATCAAATCAAGCTTAATAGATGATATGCCTAATTTACATAATATGCCTATTTGATGAATTATT
>CANXYI010015950.1:0-16658 GCA_948208565.1 Hura crepitans
GGGTGCAGTCATCAAGGTCTTGAGATAGGCACTACATTATGATGGTGTAGCAATCGAGGTCCAGTTATGGGCCACTACACTATGTAGGGTAGGTGCAGCTATCAAGGTCTTATGATAGACCACTACACTATACTGATACAATAGTTGAGGTCCAGTCGTGGGCCACTGCACTAGGTGGGTATAGCTGTTGAGGTCTAAAATGTGGGCCACTGCACAATCTAGATTTCCCTTGTAATCCAGTGTTTGAAAGTGTCATCTTTTCTAGTGGGGCTTGAAAAGTAAAACAAATATAATAAATAGTGATAGTAAATGGTGATTGGAAAATTTATAAAAATAAAATCTATAACGTGAAATTTATCATTAAATTAATAAGACAAAAATAAATTATTATTATTAATCTTATGACACAGTCTCAGTATATTACATGATGCACTCATGACTTGTATGATGCATATATGACTGCATGGCATGCTTTTATTGTATTAAATTCACAACTGAGTATTGTACTTAGCATATTAGTATTCTGATGTGTAGGTAGTAGATAGTGTAGTTGATTAGCCTTAGTAAGGTGTTGCAATGTAGCAGATTGATTTTGAGGGTACATTTCTGTTCTCTTTATGGTTTTGGAAGGCACTCATGTAATTCCTATGGGGCTAGGTTTAGTTTTTGTAAGATTAAATATTTATGTCATTAATATGTTGATGGATTTATGTGATGTATGGTTAAATTACATTGAATGGTATTAATATTTATATTCAGATGAAATATGGATCTAGGGCCTTGTGTGATTATATTATGAAGTTAATTATAAACTGTACATTGATATTGGAGGGTTAGTATAAAGATTTAAGTAATATTTGAATGAAAAATATGCATATTTATAAGTGTTAAACGAATAAACCCTTAGAGCAATATCAAGATGGGTGACCTAGGGCTGTACCACCATTTGTCTGGTTTCTTTGAAAATCGGGCTGGGGCTGTTCTAGGGAGTTACAAGTTATGCAGTAGTCCACATTTTTTACCTACTTCGCTATTGCACTAGCGTTATATGAGCTTAATTGTGTAGTGGCCCTAATAGACCTACATTGCTACTTCACCAACCTTAATTGAAATAGTGTGCAATGGTTCGCATTTTGGACCTACTTTATAGCTGCACCCATATTAAGTAAATGGTTGTGCAGTGGCCTAGTTGGACCTACATTGTGGTTGCATCGATGTGATCTTACTTAATTTGTAGTTGCTATAATTTCCTAGTTTATCGATCAGCCTATCAAGTAGGTATCTAGATCATATAGGCTATGACTTAATTAATCAACATTATTTACACATTACTTGTTTCTAAGCTTTACTTAGTTCAATTCATCCTTATTTACACAATTTTACCTTATTAAATTACATGATATGTCTTTCACTCCTTATTTCCTTTTTCAAGCAAATTTACATCTCTTACTTCATTTCTCAATTTACTCATACCTACTTACTTGTTGGTCTCTTTCAAGTTACATTACAAGACATCTTTTCTTCTTTTAGTGTTAAACCCCTTTTGACATACCCATTCACTAAATTTACCTTAAGTTTTCATTTGATTTCCAATACCCCCTTTTGTGCATTCCTTAACTACTTTAATTTTATCCATTTCTAATTACTTTTATTTATCTATTACTAATATTTCTTCTTGTTACCTAAATGTTCATCCTTAATTGTTTATATGTGAATTAAACAATTTATCACTTTTAATTATTCCTTTGTTAGTTATACATTTACTTCCACACATTTGATTTTTTACTTTATTGTCTTTTGCATCTCATTTGTGTTATTACATTACATGAATTTTTTACATTATCACTTATGTTTTAAACCTTTATAACCATATATAACACACACTTAATTTAGGTCACACTTCATTCCATCATCAGTGTTTCTCTTATTTATATAATTCCATTTCACTTAATTCATTTACACATCATAATATACTTACATTTAATAACACATGACACTTTACATGTACATATGTGCTAACTATACCATTACATACACTCACACATACCAGTTGGCCAAAGGCACACATATACATTAACTACCATTTTGTCAACCTAATTCCATTGAACTCATGTTATTATCAATCATATAACCTAACTTATACATTAGTTATTCGTTTTACGCACATGCATGCATAATGTTATAAATTCCATATTAGCATTCAGAGTTGAATTTCATGAAAACAAAGAAATAATGGCACAATTCATTGAATACACTTACAGAGACATTATTTGAGGTCTCAAATTTGATTTTATAGCTTTTATTTACCTAGATTCTCACACTCCACCAATTTCTCTAAATTTCATAATACTTCAAAAATTAGAAAAATTCATAGAAAAGTATATACAACTCCAAATCCAAAAAGTAAAAGCATACTCATATTCTACAGCATCTATAGTTACTTAGAAAAATACCCGAGATTTGATTCGGGACTTGGTGTAACTTAGGAGTTTAAAACCATAAATCTTTTAAGCTTTATTTCCTCTTTAAAACCTTTATTTCCTATAAATATAAGGTTAGATATAGGTTCTAGATGTCGTGAGGATCAATTTCCATATAATATATAAAGGATTTTGATGTGTTTTGGGTAAGAAATGAAGGGAGGAGAGAGTGAGGTAACTTTGGGTTTTCAAGGATTTAGGGAAGAAGATAAGTGCATCTTGTAACGACGCAAAAATTTGACTCTCGTGAATAGTACTTTTTGGGATGAATAGTGCTTCCCGAGACCTGAGTTGCACTAAGCATACCGACGGGAAGTATTAATTACAAGAGAATTTTGAGCAAAGTTTGAAGCCAATCTAAAGTCATTTGGATGGTTAAAAATGGTAATTAAGATTTTACAATAGTGTCATATGAATAATGCCATAGGCAAAGCTAAACCATAAAATAAAAAAAAAGTTGCTCAAAATAATATGAAAATATTACAACTTGATACTGAAATATTCTGAATAGTCCAATGGCCTTAGAATTGGAATTTTCTGAGCTTGGGAACTATTTTTACCCAATTTTTAGGATAGAAAATATGTTAATTTTTCAAGTTATTGTCGAAATTTAGGCTCGAGATTTTGAGAGGATTTAGGGCTTGGATTTTATGGAATTTTGAGGATAGGAATAGAGAAAAATCAACTTTTCTATCGGTTATAATAATTTTTCAAAGTGAAGAAAAATTATTTTTGTGGAAAGTATAAAAGGAGAATTTTTCTCCTCTTCCCTCACATACATAACACTCACCATCCTCCTCTCTTTCCTCTATAAAATCCCTCCTACTCTCCCTCTCACTTTCTCTTGTAATTTCTCTCTCCTCGAAGGGACCTACGGCATGAGGTTACACCTAAAATGATGAGCATTTTGAGACAAGTCTGTGGACACTAAAATCCTACGAAATAGTGGAGCATTTCGAGAGAAAAATCGAGAAGAAAATCTAGATGAATAATAACTTTCTCTCTCTTAAGTTTTCTTTTTCCACAAATTTTATTTTTCATAGGTTCTTAGGATGTTGTAGAGCATGTATCTAGGCTCAAAATATTTTTTTGACTTCTAGATTATTTTATAATATTTATTGAAGTTTGTACCCTTTTGTATTCTAGATGACAACCCGAGCCTCTTGAGGCAAGTAGAAGGCTTAAGCTGACTTTGGGAGTCCTGTACGACCTTGTTTGGTAAGTGTAACCACTTTAATTTAGCTTAATTATTGAATTAATGCATTATGTGATTTATGTCATATTTGTAATAAATGGCAATTAATGTTTAAAAATTGAAATAAATGTTATAAACATAATTTATGAATTATGGCATGATAAATGCATGAAATATGATGTTTTAGTGTGTCCATAAGTGATAGAAATTACAAGTGTGTCGATTTTAAGCTATAAGTGCATTATGTGAGATAAAGACTGAAATTGCCATGTTGTGTGCATGTGCTTAGAAATGCATGCATATAGTATTTTTTTAATTTGAAACATGAATAATGGATGTAATAGGTACTAAAATGCCATGAGATAACTTGTTATGCCTATTTGTGACATTATGCCTATTTGGACCGATAAATGCGATAATGAATATGCACATGTTCTTGTTGATGTAAAGATGTTGTGTGTGCATGAATGCAATGTGTTGCTATGCTTAAGATGGATTTTTGACATTTAATGATTATATATGTGTGATGCATGCATGATGAGGCGTGATATGATCAATTGAAGGCAAATATGGAAAATGCCATGAAATGAACATTTGCATTAATATTTGTGTCTTCATGTGACATATTGAGATGTTGAGTATCCCGATGCTATTACATCTCAAAAAATGGATCCTATGGGTGTAATAGACATCAGTAGGCCTAAGTTGGCCAATTGTACATGTGTAGGCCATGCAATAGTGTATTGAGGCCAACGATGATTTTATAGTAGTATAATGATATAAAATGTGAAATTGGTTAATTTGACATATAATGGCATGTTTAATGATGCCTATACAGTTAGACAACCTAGTTTGGATAGGTTGACCGGTCAACTAGGATTGTAGCAATTGCTAGCATACCTTTGGGTATGAGACCTTTGGGTCATTAGTTTATGTCCCAACAAGAATGAGAGCCTTCGAGCCTAAGTTTATGTACTTATATGGTATAAGAGCCTTCGAGCCTAAGATTACTTGCTGTATGCATGAGAGCCTTCAGGCCTAAGATTGCATGCTATGTGTATGAGAGCTTTTGGGCCTAAGTTTACTTACCTACATGGTATGAGAGCCTTTGGGCCTAAGTTACACATCTATGGATGTGGAAAGCCTTTGGGCCTAAGTTACGCATCTTCAGATGTGGAGAGCCTTCGGGCCTAAATAATTCTATTATCCAGTCTTAGTTAGTTGTCTTATAGATATGGGCATCAGTTAAACAGTTAAAATGGCTTAAAAATACATAAATTAAAATTGTATGTTAAATGACATTAATATGTGATATGCAAATGTAATGAGGCTTAATGATTCAAAACTGGTCTTGAGATGTTTAAATGTGTTTATTATCACTTGTATTACTATTTATGGTGATTATATGTATATATATCTCAAAATACTAATATGGACAGTTATGAGGTGCATAATGACACTTATGATAAAAAAATAGGTATGTCAATATTCTTTGCCATATATGAGTTCGGTAAGACATTTTTACAAGCTATCATGATACGATATGATATTCACTATGCCTTATGGTCTAAAAATGGCTATTACATGATAATTGTGATTATTGGTATAAATGATGCTTAAAGATAAGACTTTATGTATGTGATGCATTATGTCCATAATATGGTGGTTATTTAATGTTTATATAATGCCTCAGTAGTCATGCCATCAAATGTATTGTTTATGCTTGTAATGTGTATGTTGGCATATAAGACACCATATATGCATGTATATGATTTTAAAATCGAATATAGTTTGTGTTGCATATAAATCATGGAAAATGCATGTTGTGAATTTAAAACCCAAAATTGTTTATGAACATATATGAAATGCCATAATTTGCCTTTTAACAAGTTAAAGTGATTACACCATTAAGTGAATGCCTAGTGCATTGTTGTTTGTGATGCATAGGTAATAGGGCAGTAGATTAGAGCTAAAGCTTTTGCAAATAGGAGGTATGAAGATAAGCCCTATGTGGGTATTTTTGTATTTTTTTTGTAATAGTAATGATAATGTAAATGTAATGTCTATATAGTTAGTGTGCTCTTATGATCTCAGAGGGATTGGGTCTAATCTATACTTTATGGCGGGGTTTTCTATTAAACATTTTAACTTTGGATTTTACTTTCTATTTCTCACATGCTATGTGATGATTATTGAGTTTGCATATGAGATTGTTGATTATGGAGAGCCTAAAGCTTATTATGTTTATGATGTGGTTTAGAGGGTCATGAGGACCTATATGAGTTAGATATGTATATTTTGATGATATAGAAGTGTTTTTAAATAGGTAAAAGTTTGGGAAAGTGTCCTAGTATAGTTGTTATGCTGCCAAATTTTTGACATGATGACCCTAATATTTACCTCGATTTGTGTGCTAAAAAGGCTTTTAAAGTTTTATCATTTCCAAGTTAAGAAATGTTTTCTTATATAAAAGTTTTAAATTTTAAGTGATTTTAGATAACAGAACTCGATATCTACATGCATATGTCCCCTATTCAGGTCTAGTGTACACATAAAGCAGGGGGTGCCACACATCTTGCCACCATATGACATTTATATTATGTAGGTGGATGGTCACAATCGTGCCACGTGGTGATCAGATGGCCCCAGTTAATTCTATTTACATTTTAAACTTTAAAATGCAAAATAAATTTTAGAAATCCCCAAAAATTATGTTTTTATTGCTAAAAATTAATGATTTACTCAATTAAGGGACCTCTAAATTTTCAAGTCAAAACTCCAAAGGGAACTAGGTAAACTATTCACTCACGTAGTTAAGAAAATCCGATTAAATATCAAATGACCTCAAAAAATTCCAGTTCCTTCACCATTGAACTATTTAGAAATTTTTATCTTTAGGGTATGCTTTTTTTGGGTCAGTCTAGGCACATCCCATGTAGTTCCCATCTCGATGCAAACTAGGGTCACTAGTCATTAGATTTTAGCATGAAAAAATTATTAGTTTAGTGAAAAGTTCTAATTCTTTCATTTTCATGCTTAATTTTCCCATCAAAGTTTTATAGCTAATGCTCTCCTTTTTCTCATTTAGGGTAATCTAGTTACTTAGGGAACACTGTTCATATCTTAGAAGAAATTATTCACAAAATTGAGATTTTTGATCGTTACACTACACACTATTTGAATTAAGGCTAGTGCAATAGCAGTGTAGGTCAATTAAGGCCACTGCATAATTAAGCTCGCATAATGCTAGTGCAACAGTAGAGTAGGTCCGAAATGTGGTCTACTGTACAACTTGTAACTCCTATTATCTAGTATTAGGATATGTCATGGTAAGTATTGGCTAAAAATAGGTAAGTAAGCCATGGTAAATAAGCAAAGTAGAAATGAAGTAAAGAAGAACGAAACCAAGATAGTCAAGTCAGTAATTAGATAATTAGACATAAAAACTATAGAACACTAGAACCTAATGTAGTAATGAAAGTAATATAGTAATAAGTGGCCTATAGGTCTAAGCATCATAAATTGAGTTTAATTAGCCTAAATTAATAATATGAATAGTCAGTAAATAAGTAAGGAAGTTAAGGAAATGACTGAAATAAAAACAGCAAAGTCAAGTTAAGAATATGTGGAAAGGTAACTAATTTGACTATAAACTATGATATAAGGGGGTTAGTGTAAATGAGATGCACAAGATAAAATGGTAGGAAAATAATAGCAAAAATAAATGTAAAGTTAATTGTCATTGTGTGTTTTGCTTCATTACATGCATGTGTGTGTGATCATAAATAAAGGATACTCATAATTGTGCATGCTTCATTGAATACACTAGTAAGCCCCGTGCTTAGTGAATCATTATTTGTGATGCGTAGGTAATAGATAACCAATGCAGGCAATAACCTTTATAGTGACCTGAAAATCCCAATTTTTATGAATAATGTTTTTTTGGATAAATAGTGCTCTCAAGACTCGAGGTATACTGAAGTTACTTGATGAAAGTATTAGTCATAAGATAACTTTAGGCAAAGTTTGAAATTAGTCGAAATTCATTTGATTGGTTAAAAATGCTAAGAAAGTTTTTATAGTAGAGTATTATGAATAATGACCAAGGCAAAGTTGAATTTTTAAATAATTTTCAAAGTTTCTCAGAAAAATTTGAAACCTATACAACTTGATACTCAAAAATTGCACCGAGTCTAATGACGCTAGAATCAAAATTTTTAGAGGCCGAGAAGTATTTTGATTGAATTTTAGGATGCGTAAAAAATCGGCCTTTTAATTCAGTTTCTTTCGATTTTTTAGCATTTTTTTTAGCATTTAGAAATTTAATTTAGCTAATTTTGAGAAGTGGAATAAGAGAAAAAGGACTAAAAATGAGGAAGGAATTTTTGAGGGTATTAATAATTAATTTTTCAACTAATATAAATATCTTGAAAATTTTGACTTTTTGGTTAAATGACCAAAATCACTTCTCATCCTTTTTGCTAAAAAACACGATAGCCCTTAAAGAGAAGAATTCCCATTTTTCTTCCATTGATTCTCCATTTTCAAGCTTAAATCATAGCATATATGTAACGCTCGTGAAACACCGTTTCATGAACAATATTTTCGAGCCATGAATAGTGTTTTCGAAGGTGCAGGGCATTGTACAATGAGATAAAGGGCGAGTACTGCTCATAAAACTTTGATGAGCTAGAAAATGATAAAAATAAAATAATTAAAAGATTTAGCAAAATCAATAAATCATAACTAATCATAAGGAAGTGAATAATGACATAAAATGGGTTTGTCTTGGGATTGGTCTAGGAAGTGCTCGGATGGACCCAAAAATAGCGTACTCTAAAGGTCAAAAATTCTAATGAGTCCATTAGAGAAAGAATTTTAATATTTAGAGGTCATTTACTATTTATTCAAAATTTTTAGATCTCGCAAGTGAATAGTGACATAAGATAATTATGGAATTTTGACCCAAAATTTTATGAGCCTCTAAAAGGGATTTAATAAGGAATTATGGCACAAGAATTACAATTTTTAGAGGATTAGAAAAAAAGAAAAGAATTTTTAAAGTTTGACACAAAATCGAGCAAAATGAGAAATGAAAATTGAGAAATAAGTGATCGGGGCCCACGGGCCTTACATGCAAAATGGAAATCTAGTGCTTTAGGGTCCATAACTCCTAACATAAGCCTTTCTTCCCCCTTGAACCTCAAATGGCTAATGCTATTTGTTTATTTTTCTCCTTTAGAATTTTTCTTCTTTAAACCCCTAAATTAGCCACCAAATTATAAGATTAATCCACCAAATAGAACCTCTAAGACCCAAATAGACAATTAGAAGTTGAATTGTGCCAAATGGAAGGCTAGAATGGGAGAAAAGCTTATAAAATGAATAGTGTCACCATACCTTGTAAGTGAAGAAATCTTTTTTTTTATTTTTTTATGTAATCTAGGGGTGATTCTAAGCTTTTAGGAAAAAATAAAACTTAATTTGGAGTTAAATTGAATTTTTTAGGAATTTATGAATGTTGGTTACACATTATGTAGGAAAAAAGAAGGACAAAGGGAAAAAAGTGTAGAAGTGGTGTTCTTTAGTGGTGAGTTGCATAATTAAGGTATGTGACTATGAATTAAATATGTTCATGAAACCATTAAATGGAAAATTGCATGAAACCTTATATGGAATAATGCAAATGATATGTATATGCATATAAATGATAGTATAATTGAAGCATTTAATGAGTATGTGTATGTAAATAAATAAAATATGATAAAATGATTAGAAATGTATATTTATGGTATGAGACATTAAGTGGCCAAATGATGTATAAGCCATTTAAGGATGAATATTAAACACTCATGTATGAAAAATGATCGGTGTGTTGATATATTTGACTTATATACATGTATAATAGATGACATTATAATGAAATACTTGAAAATGAATATGTATATTAAAGACCATGTAATTGCCAAAACATATGCCTCTTGAAAATGAATGTGTAATGGTAATTTGTGTATGTAAATGACCTTAAATTACAAAGAAAAAAGAAGTAAGAAAGTATTTGAAGAATATAAGTGGAAATTAATGAAATGGTATCTTTTGATAGAAATGTATGTCATGGAAATTAAGGTACATTTAGATGTGAAATGAAACTTATGAATTGTGACTAATATTTATAAAGAATTGAAATGGGAAAAATGATGAAAAATAGGGGAAAACCAAATGAGAATTCTATGACCGGTGATTATGTAAATCACTTGGAAAAGAATGTGATAAAAAGAATAATGAAAAATGAAATTGAAAAATGGAAAATGACCTATACTTGAATAAATAAAATAAAATAGACAGATGGCTCATATAGTTAAATGCCCATTGGATGGGTTGACTAATCAACTAGGAATAAAGTAACTGCTAGGTTTGATCAATTATATCAATATCATTTTTCTTTGAGATGTGGCTGGTGCAGTAGCATTTTGTTCATTAGAACCACTGCACAATATTTATTTTAGAAAAGAGGTTGGTGTAATAACATTTTGGTTTTAAAACTACTGCATAGGAAATTATAGGTGAAGCTATAGTAGAAGGTTCATAGAATCACTACATAGTATGACACAAGAATATATAAGTGTAGCCATACTATAAAGGTCCAAAATGTAGACCACTGCACAACTAGAATTCCATTATCCAGTGTACTTAGGTGTAGTCTATCGGTATGAGCCCAATACTAAAAGTAAATGTAATGGAACTATAACACTAAATGAAATAATATTAAAAGACAAAAGAATAAAAACACTACACATATTATGAATGATAGTGCAGTATATAAATTAAGATGACTTTTATATTTTTATAATTGCATGTTTAATGAAATGAACTATTGTAATTGATTATAATTGCATGACTGCATAAATAAATGTAAAATATGCATATGCTTTCTTCATATTCACCACTGAGTTTTACTCAACATATTGGTATTTTGATGATCAGGTTAAAGTTAAAAGTTGCAGGAAGTGTCTGAGCCTTGGCAGTTGAAGAACAAGAGTCTCTAGGGTCTTTTGTCTGTAATTTTTAGGATGTGTACTTGTGAGAAAAACAATAGTAAGGTTTTGGGGTTATGCAAAGTATTGTAAATGAGTAATGAAATGTAGATTAAATTTGATTAAAAGAAATCAAAATGTATATATATGTAAATGAAATAATTGTTGTGATATGCTGTGTTTTTTTTCTCTGTAATTGAGGATGCTGGTGGGTCTGAGACCTTATAAAATTGAGTGCTATTGTTAACATTATGATTTTACATGTGAACTATGTTATAAATGATGAGTTGGTAGACTATAGGTTGTAAAAGTCATGGTGTTGATGTTTAATCATATTGAAGTGCATTTTTACGATAGGAAAAATTTTGGTCTTTAATGCAGACAACCATTATGCTGTTTGATTTTCTATAAAAATGTTTTTGGGAAAAATAAATGGTTTCTGCAGTGTAAAATGACTATTATGTTTTTAAAATAAGAAATGAAAGAAAAATTTCAAGCATAAATATGGAAACCGAGTAAATTAATAAAAGGATAAATGAATGATCCTTAGGAAAATCTGAGGATGGGTAACCTTAGGGGAAGTTCACTCTCTTTATTGAGTTTTTACAGAAATCGGGTAAGGGTGTGACAATTTTGGTATTAAAGCCTAGCTTTAGGCATTCCTAGACAGGTTATACGTGTGTACACATGTCTAGAGAGTTTGTACTCCATGTCAACTACAATTTTAGAGGCTTATAGTGTTTCTCTTATAGATGTGATGAGTGAATTGACTCTATCAAATTAGGGGGAGGAAGCAGCAAGCTTTGCTCCTATAATAGTCCAAAGGGTATAAGCTAGTGTTAGTACACCCACACTGAGTGATGCTGCTCAGCCAGCATAGGCATAATGACATGTTCACTTTTGTGGGTTCAGTAGATAGTTGATATATTGAGGCAGACAATAGTACTAGTGGCATAACCACCACCCCTATCATTTCTTGCTCTAGTACTACCACTTGTGGTAGTCCAAAAGACATATTTAGAGAGACTAAAGAAAATGTCGGCTATAGATTTTGAGGGCACAATAGAGGATGATGCTAGGAAGGTAGAGTTGTGGTTAGAGAAGATAGTTAGAATATTAGAATAGCTGGAGTGTACACCAGTGGAGAATCTGAAGTGTGCTACTTATTTGTTACAGGCTGATGCACACTACTAGTGGGAGAAAGTAAGGAAAAGAAAAGCAACTGAAGATGTGACATGAGACTTCTTTCTTTAAGAGTTCCATTAAAGATATATTACAGAGACCTACCTAGATAAGAAAAGACAAGAGTTTATAGATCTTAAGCAAAATAGAAGGTTGGTTTCTAAGTATGAGAAGGAATTCTTGAGGCTAAGTAGATATACAAAAGAGTATCTACCGACAGAAGAAGCAAGATGCAAAAAGTTTGAGAAGGGTTTGGGTGTAAACTTGAGAATGCAAATTTCCAACCTGAAAATCAGAGATTTCTCTATGCTAGTATCTCTAGCATATACTATGGAAGAGATAATGAATGAAAAGAGAGAGTTTTTTTAGAAAAAGAGAGCCTTTACCATTGGATAAGGTAATTTTGTACTTGAGGGAAAGAAGCAAAAGGATAATCAGGGTAATTAGCAGTCACAAAATGTAGGCTAATCATAGAGACTAGCCAAGGTCAGAGGCAAGATCAAGGTTCTTAGAATAAACAGTGACCTTCTGAGCAAGCTTCTAGTGCATCGAAATCTACTAACAGGAGTCCAGCTCTAAAGTGTAAGATTTTCAAGAAGAGATATAAGGGTGAGTGCTAGTATACGAAGAAAAGTGAAGCATGCTATGTGTGTGGGTCAAAAGATCACTTCAAGAGGGATTGTCCAAAGAGATAAGTTAACCCAGTAGCTATAGCATAAACTATTGGCAGACGCCAGAGAGATCAGGTAAAAAAGGTAGGTGTGAGCTAGAGAACTAGGATTAAGACATGAGTGCTAGCTTCTTAGTATGCTATAAGGGTTCAAGAGGAGGTTGAGGCACTGAATGTCATTACTGGTACATTCTCTCTATTTGATTCCCATGTTTTGGCATTGATATATCCTAGTTTTATGCATTCATACATATGCATAGCATAAGCACTTGATAGAGGTTTAGAGCCTGAACCTATAGAGATAAACATTCTAGTCAGCAACCCGATTAGATACAGTGTGATAGTGAATTGAGTTTATATATGCTATCCTCTAATGATCCAAGATATGGTATTCTCAACTAACCTTATAGAGCTTTCATTCCACTAGTTCGATGTGATCTTAGGCATGGACTAGTTGTCTTAACATTAAGCAGTGGTAGACTATGAATAGCAAAAGCTTATTCTTCAAATTGCTAAAGGAAATGAAGTGGTTACTTTAGGCAAGAGTGATTCTCTGCCTAATCTCATATCAGCCATAATAGTGAGGAGGCTTATCTGAAAGGGATGTGAGGCCTATCTTGCATATGTCATTGATACTCAAAGTTTTTCTTTTCCAAAGATTGATTAAATACCTATGGTATCAAAATTCCTAGATGTTTTTCCTAAGGATCTTCCAAGATTACCACTATATAGAGAACTTAGATTTGAGATAGAGGTGTTTCCTAATACTACACTAGTATCTATTACTCTGTACTAGATGGCACTTGTAGAATTGAAAGAGTTGAAAGTTTAATTGCAAGAGTTGTTGGACAAGGGGTTTATTAGACCAAGTGTTTCTCCTTGGGGAGCACCAGTGCTATTTATGAAAAAGAAAGATGGATTATTGTGACAATGCATTGACTACAAACAATTGAACAAAGTAATAGTGAAAAATAAGTATCCACTGCCTAGAATTGACAATTTGTTTGATCAGCTCAGGAGAGTAAGTGAATACTCAAAGATCAACTTGAGGTCGGGTTATCACCAGTTGAGAATCAAGGAAAATAATGTTTCAAAGACAACCTTTAGAACAAGATATGGACACTACAAGTTCTTGGTGATGCTATTTAGGCTTACTAATGTATTGGCAGCATTCATGGATTTAATAAACCGAATTTTCAAGCCTTACTTGGACCAGTTTGTCGTAGTCTTCATTGATGATATTCTAGTATATTCTAAGAGTAAAAAGGAACATGAACAACAATTGAGAATAGTATTGCCAATGTTGAGAGAAAAATAGCTTTATGCAAAGATGAGTAAGTGTAATTTTTGGTTGACAAAGGTGTCTTTCTTAGGACACATTGCATCTGCAGAGGGGATTAGAGTGGCTCCAAGTAAAGTGAAAGCAGTGATGGAGTGAAAGGCACCTAGAAACGTGATAGAGATCCACAATTTTTTAGGTTTAGCTAAGTATTACAGGAGATTTGTGAAAGGATTTTTGTTAATAGCCACACCTATAATGCCCATGTTTTAAGGCTCTATGAACAGTGCCATAGGGTCCAGGAAGTGCACCAGGGGTGTTGGTCACTTGCATGTGGACTGAGGCAGTGACACTAGTCGTGAAACTTTAAGAGGCCTTAATTTGATAAAAAGAGAAAATTTTAAAATTTTAGTGAACCAATAATTCATTTCGAACTAAAAGCTACCCTTCAGTGTAATAAAAATTTTTTAGGCTGAGATTAACCCGGGATGTGCCTGGATGAACCCAAAAATAGTGGACCCTAAAGCTTAAAAATTACATTGAGTCTAATGGTGAAAGAATTTTTGGGATCAGAGATCATTTGCAAATTCTCATAATTTTTGAGGTTGGCATGCAAATCGAGACAATCTAAAAATTGCCCTATTGAAGGAATTTGTTCATGAAAATTTATGAATAGGAAGAGGGGATTAAAATATGAATTTTAAAATAAACGATGTAATTTTTTGAGGTTCGAGTGAATTATTGTGAATTTTAAAAGTTTACCACAAAATTGAGATCGTTCAGGAAATTTTGGGATAGCCTTGGCATGTTAAAATGGGGCCCACACCATGCCAAGTGGCAAATATCATTTAACAAGTGGAAATCCACTTGGATTGAAGAAAGGACTTCTTCCCTTTCTAGCCATTAAAGCTGACACCACAGAGAGAGTGGAATGGCCATAACTTTCTCCTCTGGCCACCAAATGGAGAGATTCCAGTTGCCAAATTTTCTTCTATCTGTTGGGCACCACAAGGAACAAAAATTAGGTAGAAAGTATTTTTTATTTGGGAGATAAAAATCATACAAGCTGATTAGTTCCAACAGTCTAGAATCCTAACCCAAAGGAGAGTCTATGACTAATTCTCCTCATTTTCTTGGGATTTTTGGCTACTTTTAATGTTGGATCATGGATAACATCTATGTGATAATGTGTGTGAGGTGGTTATGGCATTTTAAGGCCTACGGAGGAGGATGGAAGTTACCATCGATTGCTGGCCAGTGTGCAGTTTTAAAGATTTAAGGGACTCCATCACAAGTAAGTGAACTTAGAGGGTTTCTTCCAGGCTAATTGTGGTATAATGATGCTGGAGATGAATTTAAGGATGGCTAATAGTAGAGATTAGCTTAGGAAAGCCTTTAGTGAACTTATTAAAGGATAGAAATGTGCATATAAATTGTGAATAATGTGGATAGCTTGAGATGTTAAACTATAAGCCTAAAATCTTTGCTGGCCGTGACTTGTTTTAGGACTTATAATGCTTAGAAGATGTATAAATATTGATAAAATAGCTTGTTAGTACTCATAAGTGTGAATGTATATATTGTGGGTTTGAGAATTCAATGGTTGGTATGATTTAAGTAGGTACCCACGAGGAATTCCATGTTGAAGGCATAATTGGTGGTTTGAATTATTAATTTGATATGGTTTTTATGGCCTTTAATGATCAAGTGTATATTGCCTATGCATAGTTATTTGAATTGATATGGTTATTAGGCCTTATACTTGTGTAAATTATGGAAGTTGGCTTGAAATTGAGTAAGTGTGTGTGTGTGTTAGTGTTAGTGGCACACACTAGTGAAGGTGTATTGATAGAATGGGAAAAGGGAATGTAACTAAGCATACTTTCTTTTATACCTGAGAGTAAAGTGAAGGCAATAAGGTATGTAAATTTGCTTGATTAAGTAGAAATGGATAAGTATTACAATGGCTAGTTTATAGAATGATTATGAAATTAAATAATGTATATGACATGTTGATCAGATACAGTACATCTTAAGACTGTGTCTTTGAAATGGCTAACAAGATTGAACAAAACTTGTAGCCAAGGCTTAGAATATAGACTTAAAAAGTAGCTTGAAAAATGCTATGTAATTGCGTTATTTCCTTGTGCCCTTGAGGCTAGATTTGAGACCCTTGCATGAATGGCATTAGTGCCTATGTTTTGGCCATGGAATTGGCCTAGTTGTGTTTGGCTTTGTGCTTAGGAATATGCTTAAAAAGATGTTGAAAATTGTGTTAAATTTTGACTTAAAATAGTCCCAAAATTGCATGTTGAAAAGTGGTTGAAATGACCTGTAACTATCCAGTTGACCGGTACCTGAACCAAAAATGTCACTAGACAGGAAGTGTTAGTTTCCTAAGAGCTAATTCTATGTTAAATCATAACATATTAAACCATGAATTTTGGCAATAATAAGACTTAAGATTTATTATGGAATGTTACCTAGTATAACCAAAATGTGGCCATACTAGTTTGGCTAAAAAAATAAAGTATGAGATAAAAATTGTAACTATCTATTTTTTAAACATAAATATTATAGGAATATTTTTGGTTAATAAACAAACTTAAATTGAGCTACTTGGCCCATTAGTTAGACACCCATTGGATGGGTTGACCGGTCAATTTAAGGTTTTGCAGCTACTAGTTGTCTAATTTTTAAGCAGTATTTATTAGTGGCTGGAGAGGTCTATGGACTGATCTCTATTATGTCACCCAGATGATTGATGATATTTATTGGTGGCTAGAGAGGTCTATGTTGATGATATTTACTTATGGCT
>CANXYI010015965.1:0-11851 GCA_948208565.1 Hura crepitans
TATATGCTTATCCATTAAATGTCTATAGATTTGAGACCTTGTGTGTTCTGTGTGATAATGAGGATGTTTGGAGGACCAAAAGGGTCCAAAAGTGAGTTGTGGCTTGTGAATTGTTATAGAAGTGTTTTTCCTTGTGGGAAAATTTTTTCTTTTTCACTTGGGTAGCCATTATGCTGCCCACTTTTTTAGAAATAGGTAACAGACATAATCTGGACTTTTAACAAACTAAAATAGACAGTAATAAAAGGTTATACAGTAGTAAACACTAAATGGTCAAGATAAGACAAAGTTGGTCTAAGTGACATAAGAGTTAAACGAATGGTCTCTGGGGAAATCCAAGGATCGGTGACCTCCAGAAAGTGGCACCTTTTATCTATTTCCTTCGGGAATGGGTAGGGGCTATTACAGTTTAACTTTTACTTATGTTGTAATATTTAACTTTATCTGACTCTAAAGTCATTCCTATTTAATCTTACACACTATTTAGGGTCATACCATATCCATCATGCCTTTATTGGCCAATTATAGGTCAGTCAGGTATTTTCCTAAAATCTAGGATCATAACGGCTGCCCAGGTCTCTAACCAAAATTTAAACACCTATAAAACACTTTAAAATCGCAAATTAGATCACCTGGACCCTTCTGGTCCCCTATTTCACAACCTAATGTCAACATTCTATCAGTTCATACACATAGGCCTTAGGCCACAATCAAATAATCACAGATATGGAGCCTCAGGCTCGCAGCCCATATCATCAAGTAAGAGCAATCATATGTTTAAGATAGTCTGATGGAAACTTATTACAAAACACTGTCTATGACATAAACAGAACCTCTCATACGGTACCTATTCCCCACTTATGTACATGAGTGCAAAACTATACACTACCATATAACAACCTTACTCAGCTGTCCTCTAAACCTTGATTGCACTTACTTCGAGGCTATCTATAGGTTTTGATTACCTGTGCACCAAAATCGGTACGCTGAGTATATAATACTTAGCAGTGAATTCAAACTTTTAAGTCATGTCATATAAATTATCATGCATTTCTACAGTAGTAACATTCATTTTATCTAGCTTGGTTATTATATCATCAATTAAGATACATTTATCAAAATGACCACACTACCCTTCTTGTATGATTATTATTCATTATTTAGATAATAGCTTAAAATTTAATCTATTATGAATATGTATCATTTTTAGTGATAATAGTAATTAGTTTAAAATATTAGACCACTGTTTAAATATTTCTGTCTAATAACCAAAATACCTCTGTTCTTGTCCTTAACCAATTTATTGCTTATACAGTCATGTACAATCCATAACTTGTAAATCTAGGCCATTACTAGGTATAGTATTCTATTCCTTTAATTTATCAAGGCAATACATGCTATGTATGCAAAATTACCAAAATGCCCCTAGGTATACATTCTGTGGTATTATACAGATACTTGTGCCCAATTAAGACTTTTGTTGCTTATTACTCCTGATTTAATTCATATGTTATTTATTTTATTAATTTATTAGCTCGACTAGTAAGATGACAATGACATACACTGGACCAAGAGGGAATAAAAATAGTGCAGTGATTTACATTCTAGGCCCTGACCGTTGCATTGGCCTGATCAAGTGAATGTCATAGCCAAGTCTGACTATCTGACTAGTGTAGTGGCCCTGAGGGACCTACGTCACTGCACCAACAAAGATCAAGTGAATGTCCACAGCCAAACTAACTGTCCGACTAGTGCAGTGGTCCTATGGGACCTACGCCACTATACCGATAAAATTTTAATAGCTGGCATCAAATGGCAATGATAGAAAGTTGTTTATCCAATAGACTAGTACAATGGCTCTAATGGGGACCTAGGCTGCTGTATCAGCCCTGTTTGAAAAATAGACAGTGTAGCAGCTGCCAAAATCCCTAAGTTAATTGGTCAGCCATATATTGGGTGTCTATCTAATGGGCTAAGCAAATCAATTTATGTTTATTTCATTACTGATTAACCTCTTATAATATTCTTAAGTAAAAAACAAACAGTTATAAAATTTATCGCATAATTAAATTTTAGCCTAGTCTGGTATAGCCACAATTAGGTTGTTCCAGGTAAATTCTTATAAGAATTTTCAAGTATTAGGATGGCCAAAAATTAAGGTATATTATGCTTGAATTTATTCTCTAATTATTTCTCAATTATTTGTCATTTACTGTCCAGTGGTATTTTTGGTTCAAGTAATGGTCAACCGGACAATTATAAGTCATTACAGCTAGTTTTCAATAGACTTTTCTAAGTCCATTTCTCAACCTTTTTCAGTGTAGTTTTCACTATTATTTTCACAATGTTCATAGGCCTTAAGCCACACAATCATTAGGCCACTTCTAAGGCCAAAACATAAACTCAAATGCCATTACATTTAATCACAAACCATAGCCTTTAAAGGCACATCACAAGCGACTTTTCAAGTTACTTTCTAGTTCAAGTTTAAGTCACCTTTTTGATCAATATTCACATTCATTTTTTAGGACTTTTTGTAACACACCCTACCCATTTCTACCTGAAACAGGCAAGGTGTGTCACTTTCCACTAAGGTCACCCATCCTAGGATTTTCCTAGGGCCTTTCATTTAACTTCTACTCAACTTTGACCAATTTTGACCCATATGTTCTTAAACCCATTCTGATAATTTATTCTCTTATTACCATCTATTTTAAATCATTAAAATTCTTATCAGGTGCTATTAGACATTTATAGAAAACTGGGCAACATAATGGCTGCCCTGGTCACTACGCCCAAATTAACCTACAAAGAAAACACTTCTAATTCAACATCCACCCTTATTTTTCCTTCTGGACCCTTTGGTCCTCCAAACTAAGCCAACAACACAATATCATAATCCATTCATCAGCACAGGGTCGTAGACCCATCGGCACACACACATGCAGAACAAACATTAATTAACATACATAACCATGCATACATTTCATTTTATCAAAATCAATTGTACATATATCCCATATACCCACACTATCTAATATATGAGTGCATTCTTATGTACATAACTCAAAAAGGAAAATAAAAGTACCAAAGGCTCTAATTAGCTACACTGGTGGTGATGTTTGATGTTGATTCGAACTCTATTTATAGCCTACGCATAAGAACATCGACATATTGAGTATAACACTCAGTGGTGGAATAATTCAAATATATTATGTCAAATCACACAGGCAAGTAATATGTTATATTCTGCACATAACAAGTGATCCTTACTACCCTATGTTCATTCATTTAAGTCAACTTATTTATCTAATTACTCCTTTTATAGGCCTATACTAGACAGACTACACTTAAAGACACTGGACAGCGGGATGTGTCTTGTGAAGTGGCCCACTTTTAGGGCCTAGGTAGTTGCACCTATCTCGCCTGATAGTAGGGACCCGTCTGTAGACCACTCCTAATATCGAACTAGTAAATAGCAGGGACCCGTCTGTAGACCACTCTTAATATCTGCAAATCATAGCAATTAATAGCACAAGGGTGGATAGCAAGGACCCATTCGCAGACCACTGCCAATATTCATATATACATCAATAACTATGCAGGGTACATTATACAATCTTGGCGGCTGCACTCACCACACACAACATAGGGTAGTGGGCCCTAGAAGGACTGACTACTTAGCAGCTGCTCTATCCCTTAGTGGACCGATCAACCCATCTAGCGGGTGTCTAACTGATGGGCCATTAACCATTTTAGACTATATTCATTATTAATTTATCCTTAGGTTACACTTCTGGACCTAATTCACACAAATAATTGCGACTTTGCCACTATCGCAAAATTCACTATTCATTTGGTCAGTTTCAGCTACTGACACTATTCATTTGATCATTTTCGTATCTTGAGCCTTTCATTATTTCCACTATACAAGTTCCATTTTCAAGGTTTCTCTACCCTATTATTCTTACATCAATTCCACATTACAACATATACTAATTCACCAAGTTTCCACTCACATTTCCACCTCCGATTAAGTTACATTCTTAGGCCACGTAACATGCCATTTTTAGGTCATTTTGCTTGCTATTTCTAAACTTCATTTACACATTATTGGCACACAAATTGCATTCAATGTTCAACCACACATACCACACCCTACATGGTGCCCTATTCACACACTTCCACATGCCATTTTTCCCAATTTATTCTACAAACCACATTACTTTAATACCAAATGCATGCTTATAATCCAATTTCACCTAAATAATATGCACACACCCATAATGTTACATTTCCATACAAGGTAACATGCATCAATTTCAACATACAAGATAGGCATAATATATTTGAGTTATTCCACATACCTAAGGTATGTGTACACCCCTTTCTCCACCATTTTGAGCTTGATTTGTAGGGTTTCTCTCACTTGCCTTCTCAAACCCTAAACATAAGCAATTCTAACTTAAAAAAAATCTAAAAAATTAACCATAACTCCAAATGGGATTCTAAAACCATAGGGATTCTTAGAATTCCCTAAACTACCTATACCAAAAATAAAAAAAAATAGGATTTAGGGTCATTTACCTACTTTGAGCACTATTCATCCAAGTGTGAAAACTTCCCAATTTAGACTCCTTTCTTCAAATTGATGGTGGAATTAACACCTAAGATGGATGGAGGCTTTAATTTTAGGTATTTTTCATGAGATTTGGTGGGAGAGGAAAGAGAAAAGCTTGCCAAAAATGGTGAAAAGCTTGGCAATGGCGTTGGCCTTGAGATTTTCTTGAGGTTGATGTTGGTTTGGTTATATGTGTGGTGTACACACATGTAAAATCTATTATGGGTGATGGGTTGGACCCATTGGATTGGGCCAAATGCCACAAACCAATTTTTAGCATTTTATATCATTTTTTGGTTCAAAAATTGATAAAATATTCTGTAGCTGTCAGAAAATTCCTATTTCAGTTTTAAAATTCCTCAATTAATGGGACTAAGGTCCATGTAAAATTTCAGGTCAAAAGTCAATCGTTGACTTTTTGGCACTATTCACGGTCAGAATAAAATATTCAAAAAAATATCTATCGACCTCAGAAAATTATAATTCCTTCTCCATCATACTCATTGGAATTTTTGGGATATAGGGTATAGTATTTTTGAGTCCGTCCGGGCACCTCCCGGGACTGTCTTAGTACAAACTCATTTTATCCCCTCATACTCTAATTCTTGACCCGAAATGATTTATTATTTTTGCTAAATTTTTTTAATTCATTTGTTTTCCCTATTTTCAGGCTCGCCAAAGTTTATGACCAATACACTAGTCATTGGACTTATAATGATGCCTCGCACTGCGGGGAACATCACTCGAGCCCATAAGGTACTGTTCATAAGATCTTGACTATGGGCGTTACACTTTTCTTGCCTTTTTCAGATACCTACCAAACATTCATTTTATCTTATATATTTGTTCCACTTTTTCCTAGCCAATTATGGCACAAAAAGGCTTATGTACTGAAGCCTAAATATACATACTTTTAGCCTTTCTAGTCACAGTTTAGGTACATTCCCTGCTTAATTTAAATAACTTTTTAGGCCATTTTAGTCAAGTTTAGGTCCAACTATTATCCTTTCATTTAAAGTACATTGTCATGTATTTATCTAAGGTTAACCATGCCTTTAATCTTTCATACATTACCTAAATGCATTCACACTTTCATGCCACCTAAAGGAAATTTAGGCACATACATGTCTCGGCCAAGTTCAATACACATTCATACACATACTAGTCAAGCCAATTACATATTAAGTCATCATCATGCTTAAAGTATAGGCCTAATTGCACAACATTCAAGCTTGCTCACATGTCCACATACATGTATCACTATTAAGCCAATATTTAAGCTATATCATGATACCACAAGCACATGTACTTGCATTTTTTGTACCAATTAGAATCACTCACATCTAACACATGCCTCAGCCACATTAAAAATTCCCATGCATTTGTATATCAACTAATCTTAATGCACACCATGCTAGTATTTCACACATACTATACCATACACACATGTTATTTGTACCTTAATCACCATTAATTACCCCCCAAACCACATACCAATGCCCTCAGATGTTCATGATTTCCTTCCTAAACATGCCAAATCCCTAAATTTCCATACCATACCCCTAGTAGCCCTTAAACTAGCTCTCGACTATTATACCAACACACACATATAAGCTTGCACACTCTTGACTAAATGGACTTTAAACATCGTTCCTACTCCTTTTCAATAAATCAACACAAGAACATTCATTCATCATGAAATCAAGATATGTACAACATCCTTTTAACTTAGTCATACCCTACAAGCAATCTAGCTAGCTTTGCTATATGTAAGTCCCAAATTTAACCCATGGAAATATAAGTGGCATGAGATAAATGTGGGAGTCCACATACCTCTAAATACAAAAGAAGGAGATAACCATCAACCCAAAGCCTTTTAGCCTTCATTTTTAGCCCTCATGATAGCTTTTCCCTTGCTCTTTAAGCCATTTTGTGCCTCAATTCCCCTCAAACAAAGGTTACACACATCCCCACAGATGTTAGGCACCATAAGGAAACATTTCCAGCCAAAAGAAACCATGAAAATCCAAGGAAAAGCCATGGAAGCTCACCTTACACACTTGTTGGATTGCTTCTAACCATTGGACCTTTGGTGAATTTTAATTAATTCATGAGAGCTCCTTTTGCCTCCATTTTTTTTGTGGAATGTCCCTAATATCCCAAGATGAATTTAAAACCAAGAGATTGCAGAAATAGCTTAAGGAAGGAGAAGAAAATCTCTCCTTTCCCTCTGTGTGGCATTAGTTCCAGCAGGGGAAGAAGGAAAATTCTCCTTTTTTATTTAGTGAAAATGTCCACTTGTCAAGTGGCATTGCTACTCAGCATGGGCCCTACACCAGTTGGCAATGTGTGGGTAGGGCCCTCAGCCATCCGAACCATCTCGAAACGACTCAATTTTTGGCAAAATTTTGAAAATTTACCAAAATTTACACGGACCTCAAAAAATTACACTATTTATTTTAAAATTCATATTTTAATCCCCTCTACATGCTCGTCAATTTTCGTGACCAAATTTCATCGATAGGGTAGTTTTCAGACTGCCTTGATTTGCATGCCAACTCAAAAATTACGAGAATTTGCAAACAACCTCGAAATTCAAAAATTCTTTCACCAATGAACTCAGTGGAATTTTTGAGCTTCAGGGTCCGATATTTTTGGGTCCGTCCGAGCACATACTGGGTCATTCCTGGCCCGACTAAATTTTATTACACCAATCAGTAGCTTACTGCCTGAAATGAATTATTGGCTCTGTTAAATTTTTAAAATTTGCCTTTTTCATCATTTTAAGGCCAAGTTTCTCCAACCAGTGCTGTTGCCTCGATTTATATGCAAGTGACCCAGCACCTTGAGCACATTTCCTGGACCTAGTGGCACTAGAGCCTTGAAACACAAGCATTATTAAAGCTTCCCTTTTGTACCATTCACATGCACAATTCATATATTTCTATATCTACCACACTAAAAACCATCACATTTCCACCTAAATCACACCATATACCTATCATACACACATCTACACCTCTCTACCAAAGTGAGGCCATGACCTTTCCTACATTTCTTCCATCAAATCATCACACAATTCAATCATATAGCATGGAATTAACCTCAATATAAGCATAACACACCATTATACATACACTAGCCACCTTAACTACAAGTTTCATACAAGTTTGCATTCCTAATCACACATGAATTTCACAAAGAATGCCTCAATTGCATTAGACTCACATACCTCTTTAACAAGCAAGGCCTTTTCTACACTTCAAGCTTGTGAATTACCTTGTTACACTCTACCTTCCCTTTGGCCTACATACACATAACAATCCTTTAGAAAATTCATCAAAAATTCCTCAAGCCTCCAAACCAAAATCTAAAGACATAAGCCTCCTTAGAATGAAGAAATCCCTTAGGAAATAAAATAAAAAGGGAGGAAACACTTACACACACAAAGTTAGTTTCCAAAGCTCCCTTTATGTACACTTGAGGACTCCTTGAATTTTCTTAGATTTTATGGTTGCCTATTGCCTTCCAACTCTTTAAAGATCAATTTGAAACTCATCAATAGAATTTTCAGTGGTAATTAGAGGGAGAAAAGGACTTAAGAAGCCATAAAATTAAGGAGGAAAGAAGAAAATGCGGTCGGGTGGGAGAAAAAGAAGAAAGGAGAGAAAGGTGGATCATGCCAAGTGGATTTCTAGGTGGCAAAGAGGAGTATTTATAGTGGTTGAGGTGGCTTAGGTGGTGACACATGTCACCCGAACGCCCTGAAAATGCTTAATTTCCGTAGAAACTTCAAAAAATTTTAAAAATTCACTCTGACCTCTAAAAATCATTGTATTTATTTTAAAAATCCTCAATTAGGCCTATTTAGAGGCTCGTAAAATTTCACGGCCAAATTCCCTCAGTAGGATAGTTAACTAATTGCCTTAGTTTACGTGTAAAACTTAAAATTAAGAAAAAGTTGCAAACAACCTCAAAATTTAAATATTCCTTCACCAATAAACTTAGGGGATCTTTTAACCTTCAGGGTATGGTATTTTTAGCTCTGTCCAGGCATATCCTGGGTTATTCCTGACCTAAGTCTATCTGAGCTTACAGCCCACTAGATTTTAGCCTAAAATAATTTATTGGTTCTGCTAAATCTTTAAACTAAGTCATTTTCATCATTTTCAAGCCCCTCAAAGTTTCATGACCAATACACCCTGCCTCGAGCCTTGTAAAGGTGACCTGGCACTCCAAGCACACTTTTCGAGCCTCAGAGGTACGGTTCATGGAGCCTTAACTTACGGGTATTATAAAAATTCCTTCTTTTATCTTAAATTTGACTCTGGCAATCGATATAGAGGGGATTAATTGGGCATTTTAATTTCAAACTATGAGATTTAATGGCAGAAAGCGAGAGAGATCTAAGATTGAAGGATAGAGATTATTAAGTCATAATCAATGGATTGAAGACCCATGCCTCAGTTGCTGTTTGGGGTTTAGCACTCACTTGAGAAGAGATTTATGGGAACTATTGGAATTTTAGAAATGGGAAGAAGCTTGGTAATCTTGGGGTCTTTTTGAGTGCAATTAAGGAACCTAACTTGTTGCATAAGGTCTAATAGGGGCTTTAGGGATCAATAGTCCCTTCTAAGGAATCATAAGCTTTTAGATAGAGGGTCAGAATTAGAGTGCTACTCAATTATGTCAGGGTAAAGAAATGATTAAAGAGCAAGACTACAAATTTATAGCCATTTTTATTTTCAATTTGTCAAATTTAGTAAGAAATGAGGATTGGAGAGAATAGAAACATCTCGAAAACTCTTCTTACTCTTCAGTTTTTTTCTACTATGAGAGGGAAATGGGGTTGACATTTGAAATATTGAGTGTTAACCTTAGAAATGCAGCTTTAATGACCTTGACACTCTTCAATTTTCTATTGATGTGAGTTTTTTTTTGAGTTGAATTGATTGAACTATAATAAAGGGGTAAAGTGCGGATCAACAATAGCATAACTATAGCTGTTGCTTCGTCACTATTTTGACATCTACCAGGGGTTAAATTGGAAAGGCTATAAAGGCTTTTAAAAGAGAAATAGGTGAAATAGGAGATGAGAAAGAGGGTCAATAGCAATAAAGGTGCAACTATTGTGACACCCCTTACTTGGTCCGGTCACCAAACCCTACTAAGGAATGCACACATAAATGCATTATCCGAACTTAACTAACTATTATACATAAACCATGTGTTTAAAACATCCTTTATAAATATTTAACTTATGAAAATATAGATTTATCAAAAGCTTTTTAAAAACATAGTTACAATTCACTTTTGAGAATCCTCATGTCAAAAATCTAACAACATAATGGCTGTACTGGAACACTATCCCAAAAATGAATAGTAACATGTATATCAAAACAACACTTCTATAAACATTTTCAATCATTCCGTAACATTTTTAATCCTCTAATCACCCCAACATCATGCATTAACACAAATATCAATCTTTACCTCAGGAAGAGATATCGTACAATAAAAATAGTTTCTATAAATTTTCAAATAGATTACAAACTTTGAAATCTAAAAGTTTACAATTATAAATAGTTTAGGCCTATCTTCCCCATAATACATCGTATGAGTGCTTAAACTTATACATCACATAACTCTAGATATATAAACAAAAATTATACCAAAAGAAATAGCCTTCTCTTGATAATCTTAAAGTCCTGAGGCTTGTGCTCAAACTATCTCTTTACCTACACATTGCAAAACAAACGAGGCGCTAAGTAATAGCTTAGTGATGTAATCGAAATAACTTGTGTGTTTATGCCTTTTTATCTATATACAAAATGTACATATACATAAACATTCATAATACCACATGATATACATCATCGGCCATAACATGCATTTATGCAATGACATGACATAAATCATGCACATAACTCACCATTAATCATGCATCATATATAAACTCATGTTTTCACCATTTTATCATGTAAAATGTGAATACTATCCATTTAACTTTTTTAATTATGCCCATTTTAGAGGAAAATGAATATCCTATGGATAACGAGATCATAATGTGCAGTGGTCCCCATTATAGACATTATCGGCTGCTGCACCACTATAAGTGTGCAGTGGCCCTCTTAGACCTGTGCAATGGCTGCATCCGCATGGATTTGAAGATCAATAATATAAGGCCGTGGGTCAAACATTTAATTGACCCATGGACCAAATGCATCGAGGCACCAAAGTACCCTAGCAGTTGTTATAAAACCCTCAGTTGACTAGCCAACCTATCCATACTAGGTTATTTCTCATATGGGTTAGTAACAGTTTATTTTTTTAGTTACACCACCTTAATTTAAGCTTAACATAACTTTTAATTACTTTGATTTAGCTAACAAATGACTAAACCAAGAAAATATGTTATAAACCTTATTTTAGCAACCTAGCATATTATATCATGCAATTAACCATATTTCGAGGCCATATATCAACACATATACATCACACATAACTAACATTATATTTCCTCTTATAAGCGTCATGTATTTCATCAAGTCATGGAATTGCCATATTCATTCACATTATAGCATAAGCTTATTCAAGATATATTATGCTCTAAATTCATCATAAAGTGCATCATGGCATCACATGATAATGTAACACCTTATAATCTCATATTGGCACATAATATGTCTTAAACATATTATAGCCAACTTATATAATCATTGACTATATCATATAGCATATACTTGATATACATTATAATCACATATATCTCCTGCAATATAACCATTTCACTCATATTTTCTTCGTACTCATTATCCATTACATCCATAAGAGAATGTACATTATCATACCATGTTTAACATGAAGCACATACCTACACATATGTATGTAGGTCATTCGGCCATCCTACCATAAAGGTCTAAACATTAATTATTTGACCATATACATTCATGCATTTCCTTTAATGTACTTGTAGTCAAGCATTTACATACACATGCTTACCAATAGGCCTTTCAGCCACTAAGCCCTTATGCCTCATCATCCATCAAACAATCATCCTATATAACTTATCTCATGCACATTTATTCATGTACATCCATACATAAATATACAATAAATATATATGCCATTAATGTGCATAATACATTAATTAGACATAAGCACTCACCATTTACATAACACACATACAATATGGACATAACACTTCATACCCATCCACATGTATTCTCA
>CANXYI010016013.1:0-11957 GCA_948208565.1 Hura crepitans
ATTATATATATTTTAATTTTTTTTCTCACACTTTTATATATATTTTTATACTCAATATATATATATATATATATATATATATATATATATATATATATATATTATGATCTTATTTGTATGTTGGCTTTAATTCTATGTATGCATGAAAGTGAGATGAAAAAACTTGAGATATACTGAATGTGGCTTTTGAGTATAATTTTGTATAAATCTATGGCTGCTTGAGAGATTGTATGAAGGTTTGATTTTATACAACTAAGCAAGTTTTGCTTAGTATGTTAGAAGTTTTTTGTGTATAGGTTAAAAGGTTTAACTGAGAAAGCATTGCTTCTATGGGAAGTGTGTAGCTAATATTAGAGCTCATGTTCATCACTCATATTAATCATTCATCATGCATAGAGACCAGTTTATAGTTTCTTCTATTGATTGTTTCTTTCAATAAGGATATTTTGGTTTTCATGTAGATAAAGCCAGTTTGAGGCTAAAATATTTGTTTTGCTTAATTTCCTTCATTCTTTCCATTGGTTTGTAAAGATTATGAACCTTATAATAGTTTTGTTTGAGCTTTGGATTTCAGATCAAGTTCATTGATTTGTTAAAATTAATTATTTATATTTTTGAGATAAGACATATGAATGCCAAGTATATGAGTATAAATGATAATGTTTTGATAAATGAATGTATAAACATATAGATTTAGTTCTTATAGCACATAATGTGGTACTCCTACATCCCGTGTCATGGATATTGGTAAGAGGGGCATCATATTTTATGGCATCAAAGCCAAGTTAGGTGGTTATAGATTGGGTTATAAGGTTTTATGTGGTTCTTGCCTATGCAAAGTTGAATTTATTATGCATGTGATTATTTTTTTATGTTAAACAATATGCATACACATTTGTACTACATTTATATTAGATGTGGATAACTTATGCAAATTATACTCTGTTGATTTCAAGAACATATTGTATAGTTCGCATCAAGCTATCAATGATGAAGCTAAGAGTTACACACCAGAGAATGTGAGTAGTTCTAGATAACATATTGGTTCAAACTCTATTCCACCAGCACCTTAAGCTCAAAGCCAATAAGCTATCTTATCTAAGTTAATTCAGTTATTGAGGCAAGCTATAACCAATATGCAACCAATATAGCCCCGAGCACCTCGACCACCAGCTCCACAACTAGAACCTCACAGCAGCACTTGTGACACCCCTTACTTGACTTAATAGTTAGATCTGAATGAGAGATGGCACATTGTGACACCTCAAATCCAAACCATTGGCAATCCGAATAAGAGATGACACAATAACCTATTTTACCATCTTTTATCCCTTTTCCCTTTTATGTGCTTACATTATAAGCATCTAGGGCTTATGTGTAGCTTTAACATTATTGTTATGTCAATACATATATAAGACTTTATTGTTATGGTCAACAAAATCCAATAGCATAACGACTACTTGGAGACATGCCCCTAAAATAAACCTATAAAAATAACACTTTTATAAAGATCTCAGACTAAATGAAAGCCTTTTGGCCTTCTGACCCAATAACATTATTAGACAATACTGCAACATCATCAGTTATATCTCAATTACAATAAGTATCACAATCTCATTATCCATCTATAATAACCATACATTACATTATAGTAATTTATTACTGATATTGTCTGTTAATTTACATGAACATAGTATTAAGATAAGCCATATATATATACTAGCGTATTGGACCCACTCCCTACAATGGTACATATGAGTGCCACCAACTAATAATACATTACACAAAAAGAAAAAATGTATTATACCAAGTTGAGGTTGTCTAGAGTGCACTAAAAAACTATTTTAAGGCTGATGCTAAGGCTATCTATGACTTATACATCAAGAAAACATAATACGCTAAGCATAATGCTTAGTGGTGTATTAGATAAAATATGCATACATAAATAGATGCATTTAGGACTTATATGCACTTTAGATAAATCTATCATTTAACACCCATACCCATTCTTTCCTTATGTTATTACTAGTTAACTCATTTAAATTATCACTCTACTAGGTGTGTGCATATTCAATTCTCTTTTATCTATTTATACATCTTAATTGGGTTAAATGTCTATTTATCAAGTCAATTATGACATTAAGTCTTGCTAGTAGTTGTGTGTTTATTTATTTTTTTAGTTTTATATCACTGTTATGCCATTTATGCCTTTAGCCCATATTTGGGAGACATACATCCCATTACTAGATATTGGGGTTACATTATGTAGTGGCCTATATTTAGGGCCTTTGTGCTACTACACCAGCCAGGTAATCAAATATAAGGAGCTCTAATACAAATTATAAATGCCTACTTATAGGTCAAAATCCTAACCATAGAGGTCTCAAGTTCTAACAACGAAGGTCCTTTAATAATGAAGGTCTCCTTACCATAAAAGTCTCCTAACCACAAAGGTCTCTTAACCACAAAGGTCCCAATACTATGTTGGGTAATAGGTAATTAGCACTAAGATGCCCTAGTAGCTGCTATCCCTTCTTGATCGATTAACCTATCTAGAATGCTATCTAGTGTACATGGGCTATTATGATGTCATTATCACCATTCACTTTACATATGTCTTAGTTACAATCTTATGTTTAATTCTAATATACATATTTATATTATCAATGCTTCAATAATATCACCTTTCATATTTGTATCACAAAAGTGTTACCGAGTACATTATCACTTTTGTATTCATACATTTTGATCCCTATGTCATCACATGCATTAGTATCTACCATTCATCATATAGATATTAATTGTTACATTGTTTATACCATTATCATTACTAACATATATATGTCACACACCATGTTTCACACTACACATACATACACATTTTGAGCACCGTATTCACACAATTGCATGCAACAAATAATTCATATCCTCATTATGAGTCATTCCTAATTATTCTAGTCAATTGCATTTTAATTTCCTCTTATTGTGTAACAATTTTAGTAATTCCATCTACATCCCTGAATTTACATATTATGGATACAAATTTCAACCCTCCGTATTTTGCTTATTTTTCATCTGTTTTTCATTTTGTCAGTTCCATTGTCATTCTTTAAACCCTAAAATACCCTAGTGACAAAATTAGGGTTATTCTAACCCCTAAATAAATGTTAAACCATAAATGCACCTATTATGGACATTTTACAAATTACACAATCAAGTACATATTTTATCGAATACACTTACAAAAATGCTCCATGTCATCCTGAGATCGATCCTATGACCTTTTCTCACCTTGGTTCTCATGCCTTTGCTCATTCACTAAATTCTATAATATATCAAAAATTAGAAAAACTCATAGAAAAATATATGCGCATTCAATTTAAAAATTGAAAGCACAATCGTGATCTAGAGCATGTCTAGTTACCTAGAAAAGTACTTAATTTCAAAATTAGGGTTTAGTTCAGTTTAGGAGTTTAAAACCATAAAATATAAATCCTTCTTTTTTCACCTCAATTCACCTTTTTTAAAAAACAAACTGAGGTTAGAATCAGATTTTAGATAATGAGAGGATCAGTTTCTATGTGTAATTTAATAGTTTTCAGGATGTATTGAAGGAGGAAAGAAGAAAATAAAAAGAGAGGAGAGAGAAAGCCTTAATGGCATTAGCCAAGGCTTCATGAAGGGGGATAAGGGTGCAAATCTTATGATACACATGTCCACACATAAGCACACTTATATATTAAGAGGTTGAAGGTTCATAATCACACCACGTGGTGATTGGATGGCCTGAATTAATCCTATATACATTTTAATACTTAAATATGCAAAATAATTCTTAAGAGTCTCTAAAAATCATACATTCAATGCTAAAGATTAATGAATTACTCAATTAGGGGACCCTAAAAATCTCAGGCCCAAATTCCAAAAGGAACTATGTTAACAATTCACTGGCATAATTAAGAAATTCTGATTAAATATCAAATGGCCTCAAAAAATTCTAATGCCTTTATCATTGAATTATTTAGAATTTTTGACCTCTAGGGTGTGCTATTTTTAGCTCTATCTGAGTACATCCAGACTTTTCACCGGACCGATGCAAACTGATGTCACTATTTACTAAATATCAGTGTAAAAGAATTTATTGGTTCTACTAAAAGTGCTAATTATGTCATTTTCATCATTATTTTGCTTATCAATGTTTTATGACTAGTGTTTCCCTTTAACCTCTACAATGTGACTCAATTACCTCGAAGACACTATTCATTCCCCGAGAAATACTTTTTAGGAAATTGAGAATGTCGGATGTTATAATCCTTCCTCACTTAAGAAATTTCATCCTTAAAATTTACTCGATTCAAATAGCTGGGGATATTGTTCTCTCATCTATTGTTCACTTTCCCTCATTGCTTTTTCTAACCCATGGTGCTTCTACATCACCTTCACTAGTGGCACTATCTTATGGTATAACTCCTTTACTTCTCAAGCTAAGATCTGCACTGGTTCTACTTTATATGTTAGATCTAGTTGTACCTGTATCTCTTTCATGGAAAGCATATGTGAAGGATTTGATATGTACTTTCTATGAATTGACACATGAAATGTATCATAAATTTATTGCAACTCAAGAGGTAATGCTAGTCTATATACCTTTAGTCTAACACATTTTATCACCTTATATGGCTCGATGGATCTAAGGCTCAACTTGCATTTCTTCCCAAATTGAAGTATTTTCTTCCATGGTGAAACCATCAAGAAGAGTTTATCTCTAATTTCATACTCGATCGGCTATTTTTTTAATTTGCATAAGACTTCTATTTGTCTATCACTACTTTTAACTAGTCTCTAATGATTCTAACTTTTTCTTCTGCATCTCTAATTAAGTCTGGTCCTATTAGATTAGTTTTTCCTAATTTTATCTAGCACAATGGGGTTTTACATCTTCTCCTATATAGTGTTTCATAAGGTGTCATTCCTAAGCTTTCTTAGTGGCTATTATTATATGCAAACTCTAATAGTGATAGGTACCTATCCTAATTACCTTTGAACTTGATTGCATAACTTCTTAACATGTCCTCTAGTACTTGGATCACCCATTCTAATTGACCATCCGTCTTTGGATGAAGTGCTATAATAAAGGTGAGTCTAGTACCTAAGGCCACATGTAGCTTCTTCTAAAACCTAGATGTGAACTTTAGGTCTTAATTTGAGATAATGGAATCTACGACTCTATTTAGTCTAACAATTTCATCAATGTATAGCTGTGCTAGTTTCTCTAGAGAATAGTCCATTTTCATTGGTATGAAATGAGTTATCTTAGTTAGCTGGTCTATAATCACCCATACTCCATCACACTTATTCCTTATCATGAGGTAGCCCTATGATAAAATCCATGGTGATTCGTTCCCATTTCCATTCTAGTATTGTTATCAGGTACAGTAATCTAGAAGGAATTTGGTGTTTAAATTTCATTTATTGGTAGGTGAGACATTTAGTTAGTATTTAGCTACGTTTCTTTTCATCCCTAGCCACTAGAGGTAAGGTTTTAGGTCTTGATACATCTTTGTCCTTCTTGGGTGCATGGCTTATAGAGCATTATATGCTTCTTATAATATCTACTTCCTGATGTCCTCTCTATTGGCTATACACAATCTGTTATGATAATATAGGCATCCATCTACTTTGACCTCATATTTAGTTGGCTTCCCCTATTTGATTAAGCAAATTATGTTATGAAGGTGTTCATTAGTTTCTTGTACTTTTTTCACTTGCTAGATTAGGTCTACCTTTATTTGCAATTCAACTAATATGGCTCTATTCTCTTTGCATTGTAATTAAGCATTCATTGCCTTTAGGTTGCATAAAAACTTCTAGCTTAATTCATCTGCCACTAAATTCACCTTACTAGGATGATAATCGATCAGACAATTATAATCTTTAATCAACTCCATCTATTTCTATTGTCTCAAGTTTAGTTCTTTTTAGGTCAGCAAGTATTTTAGGCTCTTATAATTTGTATAAACATAGCACCGTTCACCATATAGATAATGTCTTTATATCTTCAATGAAAAAATAACTGCTACTAGTCCTAGATAATGAGTGGGATAGTTCCACTCATATGGCTTCAGCTGTCTAGATGCATAGGCCACTACTTTCTAATATTTCAATAGTACGCACCAAAGTCTGTTATATGAAACATCACTATAAATGACTAGGTTCTGGTTATATAAGAATTGATGCCTTTGTCAACATCACTTTTAGCCTATTAAAATTTTCTTAGCATTTTTAATCCCATACAAATTTCACATCTTTCCTTAATAGATGTGTCATAAGAGCTGCAATCATAGAAAATCCCTTGACAAATTGTCTATAGTACCTAGCCAATCCTAAAAAGCTTCAAATCTTTATCACATTCTTTAAAGGTTTCCAATCTAGCATGACCTCAATTTTACTACAATCCAATTTAATCTCCTCATTTGATCCTATATATCCTAGGATGCCACTTCATTTAGCCAAAATTCACATGCTCAATTCTCTCGTAGTGTTTACAATACCAACTTAAGGTGTTTTTCATGTTCCTCTCTAGTTTTATTGTACACCAGAATGTCATTTATGAATACCACCACAAATTGGTCTAGGTATGGTTGGAATATCTAATTCATTAGGTCCATGAATGCTATAAAAGCATTTGTTAACCTAAATAGCATCATTAGAAATTTATAATGTCCATACCTAGTATGGAAAGCTATCTTTGGAATATCAAGCTCTTTTATTCTGAGTTGATGATACTTAGATCTCAAGTCAATCTTTGGAAAGACATTGGACCCTTTCAACTAATCAAATAGATAATCTACTCTAGGAAATGGATATTTCTTTTTAATAGTCATCTTGTTAAACTACTTGTAATTTATGCACAACTGTAATGAGCCATCTTTCTTATTTATAAATAACACTGTTGCTCCCTAGGGTGAGATGCTAGGTCTAATAAACCCTTTGTTAGACAATTCTTGCAATTGCTCCTTTAATTCTTTCAACTTTATAGGGAGTTACTGAGATAGGTGTTGTAACTAGATGCACATCAATAACAAATTCTATCTCTCTTCTAAGTGGTAGTCCTAGTAATTCAATTGGAAAACATCAAAGATTTTTACCACTATAGGTATCTAGCTAACATCAGGTCATATCTATTTGGTGCCCACTATGTGTGCTAAATAGGCTTGACAACTTTTTTGGATCAACTTTCTTACTGTCGTTACTGAGATCACATTAGATAAGAAATTAGTTCTCTCACCCACAATTGTAATGTTCTCTCCTTCTGTTGTTTTAAGAGTAAGCCTTTTTTATTTGCAATCTACTATTGCATGGTGTCTAGATAACCAATCCATTCCTAGTATAACATCAAATTCCATAAAGGGTAACCCTATTAGGTTGGCAGGGAAGGTGTGTCCTTAGATAGATAATAGATAATCTTTATATACTCAATTCACTATTACATGTTGTCCTATTGGGTTGTTGACCATGATGTCAGTATCTAGAGGTTCTGACTTAAGGCCTTTATCTTGTGCTACAATAATGCATATATAAGAGTGTGTGGATTCTAGGTCTACTAGTGCCAAGATAGAGGAGTCAAAGAAATAAAATGTACTAGCTATTGCATTAGGAGAGTCTATCTCTTTTTTGTCCTGAATGGCATACTGGCGAGCCAGAGCTCTTGGCTTAGTCTTCTAGTTAGTCTCTACTTCGAGCCTCTGACTAGGTCCTAGTTTATCTACCTTACTTTCCCTCTAACTCTTAGTTGTAGTAGGTGAAGAAGCCTAAATTGTGGAGGAGTCATTAATATCTAGCCTCATTAGATAATCTTTGTGATATTGGCCTTTGAAGCTATACCTATATCAAGCCCTAGGAATCAATCTCCAATAAATTCCTCTGTGTCTCCTGTAACATGTGCTACATACTAGAGGTTCACTCCTATCATAATCTCTGTAATGGTAAGTCCACTGGGAATTGAGAATCTCAATATAAAAGTGCCCAAATAATATATCATCCAAATATTTTAATTTTTATCAGTCTTATGCATTGCACTCTTTTATATTGTATCCCTATTGCCTTAGATGGTGTTATGAACCATGACTCCATTTTTCATTCAAGAATGGGGAAATGCTAGCTATCTTTCACTCATAAGCCTCATGCCTTCAGGTATATAGAAAGGTGAAGTAATTGGTCGTTATTATCCATGATTGGAAAGATCTATTAGGAGGGGCCTTTGCTTATGGGAGCCTTAAGCCTTTTGACCAAACCATGAGCCCATATAATCAATCTTAGCAACTTCCCCTAGGTTGAATGACCTTAAGAAATTATGATTGCATTATAACTACTATATAGGCCTATTATGTTTAACCTCATTTAGAGTGAGAGAAAGCCCATTGTGCCTTTTGTCTAGGATGGGCTTAACCTAATTTCACTTTGAATAAGGTTTAAATATCATAGGCCATTATATTTGCATGCACTTTAAATACGAGAGGTCATCAGACCTAATGCAACCCATAAGCAAACCTATGTGTCCCTTGATGACACTTAGGCAATCCCACTTAGGAAAGAACTGGCTTGACCACATGTGTGGGTGGAATAAGGTTGGAAGGTTTCTTGCATGCGTTTGTCCTTACTACACCATAAGCATGCATTGCATGTCATGCATCATCTGTATCTTGCATTGTTAATATTGTACATGATCATCTCTAACCCCTTGTTTTACTAGTCACCATTAATCCTTCATTCATTGCTACTAGTCACCATTAATCCTTCATTCACTGCTCAATGGGAATAGATAGGGAAACACCTCAACTGAATTAGTGAAGCACTACTAGTTCAACTTAAGTGAGGAACTATGTTTGCTAATAAGTACATAACTAAAGCAATATTGATAGAAGTAATGAACAAGATAGAGAAAAGGATAATGGCAGTTATAAAAATGCCTTGTCATAAGTCCATAGCCAGAATGAAGTAGGTCAATCTTCAACCACTCATAAAGGAAAAGAGATAATAGATAGGGAAGATGACCAATCTTCTAATGACAAAATTCCATATGTTACCAAGTTATACCATAAGGTTCCCCCTCTCAAGGCAATTGAGGATGACTAGTTAAAGAAGCTCAATAAGAAGATGGAAGCCATGACTAGGCTAGTCACATAGGGCAAAGACCTTGACCTTGATGATATCAACTTAAGGCTTGATCGAGCTAAGGCTTGATCGAGCAATGCCTTATAGGTTCAAAATACCTAGCTTGAGTAAGTTTGATGGCATGACTGACCCTTGCACTCACTCAAAGCATTATGTTATTGCTATGAGAGCTACTCACCTCTCTAAGGAACAAATTGTGAGCCTATTTAGCATGTCTCTCATAGGCCATACCTTGGAGTAGTATCATTACCAAGAGAAGAGGGTCAAAGAAGATTGGAATGAATTGGCAAGGGTATTTAGTAAACAATACTCTAATAATGCCAGTATAAAGATTACACTAAAAGATATAGAGTTAGTGAAGCAAAGACCAAATAAGAGCTTCTCTAATTACTTACAAAGATAGAGGGACAATATCTTAAAGATAAGGAATAAGCTCGAAGACATTGATCAAATTAAGATTTTCATTAAGAATGCAAATAGTTAGATGAACAACATGCTAATCGCCAAAGATATCACCACTTAGGAATAATTGAAAGATATTGCCATCAACCTAAAAGCAAATTATCAGAATAAGGGGTTTAAGAGGATGAATAACCCCACTTTCATAATCAATAACACTAGGGGAGCAAACAAAACAATCGATGTGCATTCTATCCAAGGCAAAATATATTCCAACCTAGGTAAGTCTCTATCATGGTTATTGAGAAAACTTACTAAGGAGGGTAAGTTACAACCATTTTAACCTTAGCCACTCAATGGACCATTACCACCTAATCACAGGCATAACCAGTATTATGCTTATCACTAATGAATTAGACACCTTATAACAACTACAAACTCCTTAAAAAAGCCATCCAAAACCTTATAGATTCCAAACAAATACCTAATCCTAAAGCCATCTTAAATCCCTTACCAAAACACCAAGCTACTTACCTTCTTAAATCTAAACTGCCCATAGAATATATGCTTAGAGAAATTTATGGATTTGACCAAGAGATTTGCAAGGGGGTGAGAGAGAGTGAATATATCCTTTTAACTAGCTTATGGGAGAGTGAGAGTAATGATGAGCCTAGGGAGAGCAAAAGCTTATAGAATGAATCTTCTGATGAAGATTTTAAAGAAGGAAAGAGAGAAAGCCACTCAGGGTTAAGGGAGAAGCAGTAGAGAGAGTTAAAAAGAATGGTTGGATCCTACTCGAGAAAAAGCTTAAAACCAAAGAAGATAAGCATGAGGAAGTGTTAAAGTAGCTAAAAAACCCAAGCTAACATTAGCATTTGGGACTTGCTAATGTCATCAATGGACCATAGGTAAAAGATAGTTGAAGCCTTAGGTCAAGTTGCTATATCTAACATTATTACCCCTAATGAGCTAGTACAAGTGATGAAAATAAGCAAAACAAGCCTTATCACCTTTTTTGATGCTGACTTGCCCCTAGAATGAAGGGAACATAATCGGCCTCTTTTCATTAAGGCCAAAATAAGTAGGAATAAGATGGGGTGTGCCATGGTTAATGATGGTTCCTCATTATGTGTTTGCTCAACTAAATTCTTGTCTAGTTTAGGAATTAAAAAGGAGGATCTGACACCCTCAACTATCACTATCAAAGCATATGATGACATAAAAAGACAAGCTAAATATTTCTTCACCACTAAGGTTTAAGTGGGCCTAATTCTAAATGAGGTAGAATTCACTGTGATTGATATCTCAACTACATTCTCTATTCTACTAAGGAGACCTTAGTTCCATAAACTTAGAAGAGTCCCCTCTACCTTGCATCAAATGATCAATTTCGCGCATGAAGGTAACATTATTACCATAAAGGCTAAAATCGATCATGTAGTTTTTACCTTGGTTATCGTAAATTAGCCTTTCATTGGATTTCATGTTGCTGGGACTTATAAAGACTACATGGACCCCATTATATCCAAGATGATGAAAAGGATGGATTTTTTCCCTAGTGCTAGTTTAGGGAAGAATTTGCAAGGTATAACTAGGCCACTGTAGCTTTACACCCAGAAAGACATAAGAGGATTGGGAAACAATCCAAGCGAAGAGGGGAACCTAAAGAAAAGGAATACTCTAGGGGACTATTTTGTCAAGCAAAAGAATATAAGGTATGATGGGACTCTAGAAACTATAATAGTGGATAAGTGTTACAAGTCGGGCTTTAAGATTTTTACAGATGTTGTTGATTAGGAATTAAGCCACCTCACTTAGCTCTAATGAGCAAAAGAAGTCTTTCCTAAGGCACTAGCTATTGAAAAAGTCTATTCTAGGGTTCCTGAGATTGTGTTTGATTTAGATTTTGATTTTGATTTACTTATGGATGAACTATATCTTTGTGACCTCTTTGAGGCAAACAATCTTCTTTCTAATAAAATGAACAATGGGTTTGCTTATTTGTGTGATGTTTTTCCTGATGGTAGCATGCATCCAAGCAATCATTACATGAGCTTTTTGACATTAACTACATTAAAACTAATCTATTTAATCTTGGCATAAATGAATAACATAAAAATATATTAATTTCCCATGATATTACTATTAATGAAAAGAAAAAATTCAAGAGATTACTAAAAAGGAATGAAAAAATCTTTACATAGAGTTATGAGGACATGCTAGGTATTGATTATGAACTTGCTAAACATTCCATTCCAATATATGACCACACCACTCCAGTCTAACAAAAGCTTAGAAGGATAAGACTTGAGTGGGAAGAAAAGGTAAAGGAAGAAGTTGTCAAGCTACTCGAGGCCAAGTTCATTAAAGAGATTGTCTTCCTT
>CANXYI010016018.1:0-12369 GCA_948208565.1 Hura crepitans
ATACATTTCACCCAAGCCTTAGCATTGTCCACCTTAACCTCCTTCTTAAAACCTTTCCTAGCCTTTTTCATCACCATAACTGGACCTCATCCTTAAGAGACATCTTGTTTTAAACAACCTAGCCTTTTTCAACTTCACAACTTCATTTTTTTCTCAAAACCAGCCTTTTTTTATGATGAGTCTGAGAGAAGATTGATCCTAATAACAAAACATTTACTCACTCATACATGTATACATCATAAACAATAGGTTCATTCACACTCACTTTCACCCATTCATGTATCCATTTTAGGAAAAATTACGCATTTTGCTTGCCTTTATTCATACACTCATCATAGCAAAAAAATGCATCCATCGTTCAAATTCCTTATTCATTTAGAAAGAAATAAGCAAAGGCAAATGCATCATTATGCATACCTTGTCACATTCCTTCATCTAGAAAAGATTAGGAACTAATACCTACCATTACATTCATCATTCAACACTCAGTCAAAACATACATGAATAGATTAGGAGCTATCACGCATGTCATAAACATCTAACAACTTTTTCCTTCACAAAATCACCTCATCATTTTCCCTACACATGAAAGCATGCATCATTTTCCCTATACATTATCTATGCATGATTTGTCATTCATTCGACATCATTTATCCATATCTTCCCTATGCATGAAAGCATGTATCATTTATCTCCATATTTTCCTTATGCATGGCATGCATCCTTTGTCTCTATATTTCTTATGCATGAAAAGCATACATCATTTATACTTTCCTATAAATGAAAGCATGCATCACTTATCCATTATTCATCATCATCTATACATAATTCCTTTATGCATGAAAACATGCATCATTCACACTTTCTTATACATGAAAACATGTATTACTTTTCTCCATACTTTCTTTATGCATGAAAAGCATGCATCCATTATTGGTTATTCATTCAACATAATTTATCCATGTCTTCTATATGAATGAAAGAAAGCATGTATTATTTGTCCATGTTTTCTTCTGCATGAAAGCATGTATCATTCATCATACTTTTCCTCTACATGAAAAGCAAGCATCATTTATACTTTCCTATACATGAAAGTATGCATCGCTTATCCATTGTTCATCATCATCTATACATAATTCCTTTATGCATGAAAACATGCATCATTCACACTTTCCTATACATGAAAACATGTATTATTTTTCTCTATACTTTCCTTATGCTTGAAAAGCATGCATCCATTATTGGTTACTCATTCAACATCATTTATCCATATCTTCCATATGAATGAAAGAAAGCACGTATTATTTATCCATGTTTTCCTATGCATGAAAGAATGCATCATTTATACTTTCCTATGCATGAAAAGCATGCATCATTTATACTTTCCTATGCATAAAAGCATGCACCACTTATCCATTTTTTCTTGTGCATGAAAGCATGCATCATTCATCATACTTTTCCCATGCATGAAAAGTGTACATCAATTGTTCATCATCATCTAGGCATGATTCCTCTATACATAAAAAGCATGCATACTTTCCATGCATAAAAAAGGACATGCACCATATTTTCCTACATGAGAACATGCATCTTCCATGCACATTAACCATATATGTAGTAGGTAAAAAAATCATAAAGCTATCAAATGGTGAAAAGAACAAAGCCACCGAATGGTGCGAATGACAAAGTCATCGAATGGTGTGAAGGATAAAGCCACCGAATGGTACGAATGACCAAGCCATCGAATGGTGGGAATAACAAAGCCACTGAATGGTGTGAATGAAAGTTTGATCATAAAGGTATGAGAAAACAACTTATATCATGCATACATGATAATAGTAAGTGGGATCATGAAAAGGTGAAACTAACAAGACTTCATGTATGTACTTTAATATGCACTGTTGATTTAGCATTTCACAGCACACACTAAAGTAGGGGCAACTATAGATACCTTGATTTTAGGTGTAGGACTTTCTTATGTATATTGGACTTTGACCTGACATGAAAAGCTCACAGTGCAACCTGAATTATCAAAAAAATGGGAATCTATGGCAAAAGCAAAGGGCTTGGGCCCATGAAGTCCGACACTAATTCTAATGGGTATATAGGGGCGAAGCCCCCGTGGTATGAACCTATTCACCTTTTTAGGCCTATGATGATAACTAGAGACAGGCTCAAGCAACAAGGCAACTAACCTAACCTGGCCAAAAGCCCACGGACTAGCAGGAAAACCATGCCTAAGTCCGCACGGACTAAGCCATACATGTCTGCACAGACTAACTTAACCTAGCCTAAAGCCTACGGACTAGTAGGAAGACTATGGCTAAGTCCGCATGGACTAAGCCATACATGTTTATATAGACTAACCTAACCATGCCTAAGCCTGCACAGACTAAGCTGTATAGGTTTGCATGGACCTACTGATGTAAAACTTCCAGAAGTGCAGAATTCCTATTCAGGCACTGATTCTTAATCCTAGCAGAACTCTGAATGGGAAAGTTGTTCACCATCCTTATAAATACCCTTCCTACCAACCTATTTGAGAGGAAGGAATGCACACAACACACAATTAAAGACAATTAGCACAAAATCCACTCTACTAGTCCTAAGCCATCACTAAAATTATTCTTCCAAAACCTAATCATTGTCTTGTTGCTTCGTGCCCACTTTAAGGTAAGATCTTAGGCTGATTCCATTATATTCACTAATTTATTTTTAACTAGTGATCTCCCATGATTAATTGTTATGTGAGGTGATTTTACGTAATCCTTATGACAGTTATAGGAGTAGGTTTAATCTCTCAGTTTGGTTTAAGAATGTTCTAATCATTTATGGAAATTTGTAATCGTACTTACATTTTGAAACTGATGACTAAGTCTACATGGAGTTATTTTGAATGATAGAAGGTCCGCACGGACCTATTAATTGAATATGTATGCGATAGAAGGTCTGTACGGACCTATAAATTGGATATGTATGTAATATAAGGTCCGTACAAACCATGGTATAATAACAATATCATGCTTCCTTTGCCTATTATATTTTAACATATTCTATTCACAATGTTAGCATGCCCTTATATCTATATCGTATTGTATGATCATTCTATTTGACATTTCATTAAGTCCTCACAGAATACTATTTGGTGTCATTAATCTCTTCTTTTGAGTTGTATGTAAGTGACCCTTTTCACTAGAGTGGAGGTCCGAACAGACAGAATACCTATTATGGAAAGTAGTCCGTATGGACTAAAATCAATGCCTTTTGTAGTCCGCACGGACTAATCGACATATAAATGATACCATTCTAATGCCTTGTTTTATTTCTTCTGGTTTTTTACTATTTGCACTTCTTTGCTTATTTTGGGGTTTTAATAGGTAGTAAATAACTTGCTTTACACACTAAAACCTAACTTTCACATTAAATGATTTTATACATAACTAATTGGTGTTTTCTTAAACAAAAATGGTTTTAAGTATTTCCTTAATCAAAAGTCACAATCAAATGTATTTCAATAAAGGCCAATCTCCTAGAGATGGGAGTTAGGCAATTACTATCAATTCTTATAGATTTATGGGTAATTGTCAGGTCAAATAACAATTAATGAATGACTCATTTTCTAGGTGTACAATGTATTTGTCATATTCTTTTAAACACTACAATTTACTTTCCATACAAGCAAATGTGATACAATTTAAATTAAAAATGATGTATGCTTGAATGATAAGGGTTTAATAAAAATTACAATATACATAGACAACATATTATTGGGGCATAAATAAGATATGAAATTCCAAACCTTTCTAGTACAGAAGATTAGAGGCCCTAGTATAGAGGCTAGGTGGTGACTCCACTAAGCACTCTTGTCCCTGATAAAAATACATAATCTCTACAATTACATCAACTGAACTCTTAACCTAGGCTTTCAAGATTATTTGAAATTCATGATAACATATTTCCATACTAGTTATCAATACTTAAGCTACATGCTTTACATAGCTGAGCCATTTGGTCCTATCATTCTCTAATCAATCCATCTAATTAAGCTCCTTCTACTTAATATATATATATATATATATATATATATGTATGTATGTATGTATATATATATAAAGATTACTATCTGCTTCACTTACATTAAGTGATTCGTTCTAGGTCTGTCTAGGAAAGGTTTATGTTTCAATTATATTTTATAACTTAGTAGGTTTCAAATTTCTATCACCATTCCTTCAGTCTTTCACCTACTTAGGAAATCCTTTTAAGCTTACCTAAGTTTATTCAGTCTCTTTTACAATTTGTCTCCCGTTCTTAACATGCTTGCTCACAGGTTATCTCAATTAAGATAATTTAGATCTTAGTTCTTTTATTAATATCATTAAATCCATCCAAGTTATTTAGTTAACCCTTTTATACCTATAAGGTTCAGGAAGAACTCCCAACCACCGGATAATGGGAATCACAATATGTAGTGGTCCTCATTTTGGGCCTCTATAGCTGCACCTACCCAGTTTAAGAATTGAATAAAAGACAAAGCTGTATAGTGGTCCACATTTTTCGCCTCGGTGTCTATACATACCCTTTGCCCGATAGTAGGGTTCAGTTCCTAAGAACCTCCCAATATTGGAAAAGCAAATAGCAGGGATCAATTCGAGGACCTCCCAATACCTATAAAGGGGATAGCAAGGATCAGTCCCATGGGACCTCTAAATATCCACAAGTGGGTAGTAGGGATCACCCTATAGGCCTCTTAATACCTAGAGTGTGTAGACTGAAAACAATACTCAGCAGCTGTACTCGCCATACATAGGCTAAAATCCTTATAAATTCAACCTCTAGTAGCTGCTAATCCCTAGTTGGCTGGTCAACCTATCCATTGTATACTCAACTAGTAGTCCCACATTCCCTTTTAATTATCCTTCATAGCCATTATGTTCATTATCTAGATTATTCATGATAAAACACATTATCTTCATTAGTCATCTTGATTCATTCATTATTTAAATTCCATCTAATATCTTTCTAGTCTCATTAAGTTATCATATCCTTAAATTAAGTACCATTCCTATCATTAATTTCATTTAGTTGTCTTTTAGCTCTCTTTATAGCTATTTCTAGTTTCTCTCTTCTGCCAACATGTACTCATTTTATCACACTTCTATATATTCCAACATATTATACTCTACGGATTTATATTACTTATTACTTGCATTATATTATAATAACTTAATTGCCAAATTTAGTAATTTACTCTCATTGCCATTATCATTATAATAATATTTTTTTCTACATTGTCCGATAGTTTACTCAATATAACTTTATGGGGTTCTTTATAATAATTACACCGTACACATATCTTTAAGTCAAGAGTAATTGTAATCCGTACTTATGTCCTAAGTTCCATAAAATTCCAATTTGTTGGTTTCCTTAATTTCTGCCCATGCATTATTGGTGTATTAATAATTTCTTATCTTATTTTACAATTTATTCCTTTAGCTTTTTAATAATTGTGTAGCTCTTTGGTCAATTCTAGTTCTAATTTAACTTAGCTAATCACTTTTTCTTTTTACTAAATATTTATTCCAATCATATCCAAGATAATAAGACAGATATTAATTTATTCCTCAGGTCATATTTTCAGATAGTTATGGGTCATCATAAATTTCCTAGACAATTATAGGTCATGTTTACATAAAAGTCACTATTTATTTGGTAACTTTCTCTCTCACCAATCTCTTAGTCCATTTCATTTTCTTTTCACCTCAACCCATTATATCCTAAAGTAGTTATACCATTTTACATTTTACTTATCTTAACATCTTTCCCCATTAATTAAAGCCTAAAATCTTAAACCACCTAACTTAATTAAATTCTTATTTTTTTGTCCAATATTTTTCACTTGAATTATCATATGCCATATCCATATATATTCACCTTACATATATCATCACTACACCATGCTTTATTAATTCTTTTCACCTAGCCATACAATTTCTTATCCTTTCCATGTCACTCACATTTTTCACATCATGCTACCATCCTAACATTCCATGCCTTTATGCCATACATCCACATCCACACTATGGCATACATGACATACACATAGTCATACATGTATCACATACCTACATACACTTTTCATATCTAATTCACATCAATATCATCTTATATCCTTAATTTACACATTATAGCATGCATTTCACATGCATACCCACATAAATACCCATGTAAACACAACTTCCATACACATACCCAAAGCTTCAATTCTACATTTTCCTAACATACAAGTTATGTTTTAGCTAAATTTAGTTATAGTTGGCTCCTAGTCATGTTGATGCCAGTCCAGAACCATTGAATCCATCTTCCTCCACCTTTATCCACCATTTCCCAAACTTCCATAATAAGGTTCCATCTTTGAAAATTCCTACAAAATTATACATAACCCCAAATTGAAATCTCTCTTTAGGGATAACATCTACACCCTAAATACTCCCTAAGAAAAATAAGAAACATTGAAAAGAACCACATACTTACCAAAAAGGCACTATTCATCAAATGCTTATTTCTTAATTTCTGGACATCCTTTTTTACTTCTGTCAGTTGGAATAGCTTCAGTGAATCTTAGAGGTTAAGAACTATATAAATTTTAGGTTTTTTTGGGATGGAAGGAGATAGAAAGAAGTGAAAAATGGAGGCTTCCATAGCTAGAAATGGCATCGACCATTTTTGGTGGAGGGAGGAGATGGCTTTTTTTTCATACCATCCATGTGCACACATGTCCCTTTAGGTGTATAAGCAAAATGGATGGCCACAATCATGCCACTTGTCGATCGGATGGCCTAAATTAATTCTATTTTGTTTTAAACTTTGAAAATTCATAATAATTTCTCTAAACCTCTAAAAATCATCCATAAAATTTCAGCCTAAAACTCCTCTGGGAGCTAGGGTTATTATTCACTTGCATAAATTAAAAATTCTAAAAAAATATCAAACGACCTTAGAATATTAAAATTCCTTTTCCAATGGACTCATTGGAGTTTTTAAGCTTTGGGGTATAATATTTTTAGGTCTATCAGGGCACTTCCTAGAGCTATCCTGGCAAAACCACAATTGAGATCACTATTCATCAGTTCTCAGCCCGAAATGATTTATTGCTTATGCTAAAATTTTTAATTCACTCTTTTTCATTACTTTTTGGTCGGTTAATGTTTGGTTGACCAAAACCACTTTTAGCCACTAAGTTTCCCTTCGGTGCCTTAAACATCACTGTGTGAGGCTTGAGGGTTACTGTTCAACAGATGGTAGTTTTTCAGGCATTACAACTCTTCCCCTCTTAAGGAATTTCATCCTCAAAACTTTTGATAGTCATACGGTTAGTTACTTCCTCATTCCATTACTATACTTCTACTCTTTTCTTTTTTTATGTAAGTTAGACCTTCATATCCCTATGCATCTAGTCCTTTACAAGTGCACTTTTATTCTTTACTAGGAAATTTTTCCTTTTACATATTGCTTTCGATGTGGGTGGAACTCCTTTATGTACTTCCACTACTATTACCTTTAATTCCATCACCCTTAGATTATTAAGGAATTTTTAAACTAGATACTTTCATTACTTCTCTTATTCCCACACTCTGTTCCTGGTTAGCATACTGAGTATTACAAAAGGGTCCTCACATGTTCATCTTATCTCAATATCCTCTATCTCATTCCCACTGCTCACTCTGTCCCATTATTGAATGCAAATCTTTAATATCACCTTAACATTACAAAGCAACATTCTTGCTTAACTTTCCTACAGTGACCTTTCTCATTTAAGCTCTCCTTTAGCATATTTAAATGCTAAGTTATACTTTTCTTTTTTTTATTTACCAGCATGATCCTCGACTTATTTTATTCTAATCTCACCTCAATTGTCATCTTCGCTCATTTCACATTTAGGCTATATTATTTTTCCCTCGTCTCTTTATTCCAATTACTTCCTTTAACCACACTTTCATTTTTTTCTAATATCCTAAGAGATACCTAATTATTTCTCCCCTGCATCCTTCTTATAGATGTCATTTATTCATTAGCCACTTGATCCACTTCCCCTTTTAAGCTTGAAAAGGTAGACCATTAGCTCATTTTAACCATAAATTATTAACATACCTTTCATCGCTCTGTTCTCACTATATCCTCATAAGATCCTTACCTTAATATTTAAATCCTCTCTTATGCTTACTCATTGGTATTAACATTGGCTTCCATTCTCTTTTTACTCATGATTTCCTTATTCCTCTATTTCTATTACCACCACATTGTTCTTTTCTCCTTCATCACTCTATCAAGTCCCTTTTGTACTAGGGCTATTATCATGCCATGCTCAATTTCCATAACACATATATAGAGTTTTCATCACAAAAAAATGTGTCATGTATAATACAATTATGCAAATGTCAGGATACAACCTAAGCTACATAATGCAATGCTCGGGCTTAATAATCAATGCATCAAGGAAAAGCAATAGCCCTTATCCTCAGGGACCTTAACAACTAAGTCATATTTTCAATCCTATCCTAACTCTTACACTATAATGTGTTTTGTGATTCACCTTTGCTAACCATTAATATCTCACTTCTATGTATACTTAACTTCACTAGTCTCATTTTCTTGCTTAAGTCTTACATTTCTATTGCTCTTTAATATAGGTATCCTATACTTTAGTTCCATAACTTTCTATACTCCTCTAAAGTTGCTAACAACTCCTTTAACATATCTCAAGATTGTAGACACTAAACTGCCTTATTCATGGGTTACTTAGTTTCACTTTTTTTTTTATATTCTACAGGTATTAAATTTCACTAGGTATCATACATCAATCTTTCATTTTTAATTAGTAACCCTCGGTCTGCTCTACCCTTTCCATCTCTTAAGGTTCTTTTAGATTTTTTTCATCTATTGTTATTACTTTCCTTATAGCATCATCTATCTCCCAATAGATACTCCAGCTCTGGAATGTATATTAGCTCTTATCAATTCTTTATTCCCAATAATTAGCCAGTCTCCACTTCTCTTTTCCTATTAGGAGCCTCAGTCACCTAATAATCATTCTATAATCACTATTCAATACATAGGGGTACTATGTTTTCCCTTTTTTTCCCAAATGCTTTTGTCCTCTATTTGCTTAACTAACTATACCATCCCCTCCTACCATCCACGGAGCCTAATACTCTTCTGTTAGAGCATTGTTGCTCTTTCATGGCTTCATTAATAGCATTAGCAACCTCAAATTAAGATGAAGAGGATCCTGTAAAGTCATTACACTATTACCTTTGCCCACTATTTTCTTTTCCAAGAAGTTCACATAGTTATTTCATCAGTTGTCTATTAGCAATCTTCATTTACCAGTAGTGTGGCGACTATCCATATCCCCAAATTCCTAAGGCACTCATGCATTACTATCTAGGACCGCCTAAACCCAGTCTGATACCACTAAATGTAACACCCCCTACCTATTCTTAAAGAAAATAGGCAAAGCGTGCTACTTCTCGTGTGGTCACCCATCATTGGATTTTCCTAGGGGCCTTTCATTTAACTTCTACTTGTGTTTCTCCTATTTAGTATGGGAATTTTACTCTATAGTTTCGATAACCTACAATGAATCTCTAAGGCATGTGACCCTCACATGCCTGATCTTTTGCAAAATCTCAGCATAGGCTATTATTATAGCTAAGAACTCATTTAATATGAGAATAGGCTATCACATAGACTAATTAGACATTATACCTCTTATTTACCCACAGTAACATGCATGAGTGCCTCTATATACCATAACATCACTATCTGATAAAATAACATCATACCTAGACAATCTTCAGCTACACTACTAATCATCCTCAGCATATCCTCCAAATCTACCACCTACGCATCAGACACCTGATACTTTGAGTATGCACTCAGTGATAAATTTAACAAAACATACCATATATTATAAACACAAGCATACACACAGGACTCTTCTGATATCATTTATCTATTACTATTAATCTCTCTACTAAGGTCTTCTGTTATGACTATTTATTAATCGATTTATATTACATCAATTGGACTCTTAACATAGGCTTTCAAAGTTACTTGCAATTTATGATAACATATTTCCATACTAGTTATCAATACTTAAGCTACATGCTTTGCATAGCTTATCCATTCAGTCTTATCATTCTTTTATCAATCCATTTAATTAAGCTCCTTCTATTTAATATATATATATATGTGTGTGTGTGTGTGTGTGTGTGTATTACTATCTACTTTACTTGTATTAAGTGATTCATTCTAAGTCTATCTAGGAAAGTTTTACATTTCAATTATGTTTTATAACTCATTCCCTTAAGTAGGTTTCGAATTTCTATCACTATTTATTCAGTCTTTCACCTGCTTAGGAAATCCTTTCAAGCTTACCTAAGTTTATATAGTCTCTTTTACAATTTGTCTCCTATTCTTAACATGCTTGCTCACTAGTTATCTCAATTAAGATAATTTAGATCCTAGTTCTTTCATTAATATCATTAAATCCATCCAAGTTCTTTAGTCAATCCTTTTCTACCTATAAGGTTCAGGAAGAACTCCTAACCCACTGGATAATGGGAATCACAATGTGTAGTGGCCCCCATTTTGGGCCTTGGCAGCTGCTCCTACCGAGTTCGAGAATAGGACAAAAGACAAAGTTGCACAGTGGTCCACATTTTTGACCTCGGTGTCTGTACACACCCTTCCCCTGATAGCAGGGATCAATTCCTAAGAACCTCTCAATATCAGAAAGGTAGATAACAGGGATCAATCCAAGGACCTCCCAATACCTACAAAGGGGATAATAGGGATCAGTCCTATAGGACCTCCTAATATCCACAAGTGGGTAGTAGGGATTAGCCTGTATGCCTCCTAATACCCACAGCTTGTAGACTCAAATCAATACTCAGCGGCTACACCTGCCATACATAGGCTAAAATCCTTACAGGCTCAACCTTTAGTAGCTACTAATCACTAGTTGACCGGTCAACCTATCTAATGTGTACTCAACCAGTAGTCCTACATTCCTTTTTAATTATCCTTCACAACCATTATATTCATTATCCAGATTATCCATAATAAAACACATTATCTTCATTAGTCATCTTGATTCATTCATTAGTTAAATTCCATCTAATATCTTTCTAGTCTCATTAAGCTATCATATCCTTAAATCAAGTTCCATTCCTGTCATTAATTACATTTAGTTGTCTCTTAGCTCTCTTGTAGCTATTTTTGGTTTATCTCTTCTGCCAACAAGTACTCATTTTATCTCACTTTATATATTCTAACATATTATACTCTATGGATTTATATTACTTTTTTCCTTGAATTATATTACAATAACTTAATTCCCAAATTTAGTAATTTACTCTCATTGCCATTATCATTATAATAATATTTATTTTCTGCATTTTTCGGTAATTTACTCAATATAACTTTATGGGGTTCTTTATAATAATTACGCCATACATCTATCTTTAAGTCTCCAGTAATTATAATCTCTACTTATGTCCTGAGCTCCACAAAATTCCTATTTCTTGGTTTCCTTAATTTCGTCAATGCATTATTGGTGTATTAATAATTTCTTATCTTATCTTATAATTTATTCCTTCAGCTTTTTAATAATTATACAGCTCTCTGGTCAATTCTGGTTCTAATTTAACTCAACTAATCACTTTTTCTTTTTACTAAATATTTATTCCAATTATTTCCAAGTTAATAAGACATAGATATTAATTTATTTTCTCAGGTCATATTTTCGGACAGTTATGGGTCATCGTAAATTTCCTAGATAGTTACAGGTCTTGTTAACATAAAAGTCACTATTCATTTGTTAACTTTCTCTCTCACCAATCTCCTAGTACATTTCATTTTCCTTTAACCTCGACCCATTATACCCTAAAGTAGTCTACACCATTTAACATTTTACTTATCTTAACATCTTGCCCCATTAATTAAAGCCTAAAATCTTAAACCACCTAACTTAATTAAATTCCTATCTTTTTGTCCAATATTTTTCACTTGAATTATCATATGCTATATCCATATACATTCACCTTACATACATCATCACTACACCATGCTTTATTAATTCTTTTCACCTTGCCATACAATTTCTTATCCATTCCATGTCACTCCTATGTTACACATCATGCTACCATCCTAACATTCCATGCCTTTGTGCCATACATCCATATCCATACCATGGCATACATGACACATATATAGTCATGCATGTATCACATGCCTACATATACTTTTCACATCTAATTCATATCCATATCATCCTATATCCTTAATTTACACATCTTAGCATGCATT
>CANXYI010016039.1:0-12551 GCA_948208565.1 Hura crepitans
ATTTCTGTGCTTGGCTTTTTGTCTTTTTTTTTCTATATTTATTATTTTTATTTCTCTTTTCTCATATTTGTCCCAGAGTCTTATATATATATATATATATATATATATATATATATATATATATATATATATATATATATATAAAATCTGTGTGTGTGTGTTTGTGTGCTTACTTCAATGGGTTTGATGTAGCAAGGAAAAAATTCATTGAATCAAAACTTCAGTCCTTGGATCAACAAACTCTTATCATAGATTCTTACCTCAAAGTTTTGGACTTGGCTAAGGATAAAAGAGATGTCCAGAAAAGGTCATTTGACTTCCATTTTATGTACTTATATAAATATGGGGATTTAGTATTTCAATTTTAATGTCTATAACGGCATTAATGTGGTGTCTGGTGATTTATCTGCAGCAAATACAATATTGCAGATGGAATGCGGCAGATGTTTGATCCTTTTGAAAGAGTAGCTCGCACTCATCATGTGTGCCCGTGCTGTGAGCGCCCTTTCTCTGCTGAAGAAGAAGATGAATTTGTCAAAAAGGTCTGTGTCATTTAAGCTTAACGTTTGGCTCATTAATCTGTTTGAGTTCTATTTTAATTCATCTGAATATGCTGATATCTCCATGTAAAATACAGCAAAGAGTAAAGGCAGCAAGTTCTGCTGAGCACATGAAAGTGCTGGCAGTGGAGTCCTCTAATGCGGATGCTTATTTTCAGCAGCTGGATAAGCTCCGTATGCTTTATGAGGAATATATCAAAATTGGCAAAGAAACAATTCCCGTTGCTGAGAAAAAATTGCATGAGCTTACTGAAGAGCTGAATCAGAAGTCCCAAGCCCTTGATGATGTGAGTGTTGCTTTTGTCATTTGTAATCTTTGGACATCAAAGATATTTTATGCTAAAGAAAACTTATTTTTGTTGGAAACTTTCTGAATTAGTAATTATGAAATACAGTTGCTAGTTTGCCAAAAGAAAAGGATTCGTGTAATTCTAGTTATCTTATTTGTGTAAAGTAAGTAGTTGGTAGTGATAATGATTGGTTATGCAGTTTAATGACATTTAAAAATGGCTTTGCTTATAGTTATTGGGTGTTTTAGCTCAAATAAAGGCTGACAAGGACTCAGTTGAGGCCCTGGTGCAACCTGTTGAAACTGCTGACCGGCTTTATCAAGAAATTCAAACTTGGCAAAAGCAAGTTGATGATTTGGAGTATAAGCTTGACTTCAGAGGGCAAGGTGCAACATCCATGGAAGAAATTCAGTTGGAGCTTAGTAGTTTGCAGGACAAAAAGTACATGTTTCAACTTGTCCTTTTTTTGTTTTGATTTAGTAAGCTTAATTGAATTATCAAACAATTAATAAGTGTGCTCAAATTGCAAATCTTGTTTTCTCATTTGTTTATGTCTCATGAGTTTAGTTTTAAGTTTGCTATTGTCTTCTAGACTTTCTGTTATCATCCTTTTACTTCCTCTGTTCTTAAATTTTATCTTTCCCTCGGCAACTAGGGAAGCTTTGCATTCTGAATTGGAGAAATTAAGGGATGAACAGGGATACATGGAAAATGATTTGAAGCACATTCAACTACGATGGCATGCTCTAAGGGAGGAGAAGGTTGCAACAGCTAACATTTTGCGTGATGTCAAAAAGGCGGAAGAAGAGTTGGAACGCTTGGTTGAGGAAAAGAATCAAGTTGAGCTTGATGAGAAGGTGTTAGTTTTTATTGATATCTCGTCTTAATTGTCAAATGTTTGTGAATGCACTCACTTTTCATTTGCTTTTTATGGCGAGTGTTTTCTGGAATGGCATTTTCAAATGATTAGCAGACCAGTGTCAGGCAGTGGCTATTTGCTCTGAAGGAGTGCCTATCTTCATTGCTGTGTATTTTGTAGTATACCGTTTATCTTCCATTCCAGTTGTGGGACAAATTGGTTGGTTACTGCAACAATTTTTTTTTAAGGATTTTACCATTGGCATGGATGCAATCTACAAGTATCTAGTGTTTCATCTTGACTTAGTAACGGATCTACAAAGTTTTTCTTCCTTTTGTCTAATGATTTAGAGAGAAATTGTTGTTTTTGGTTCCATAATTTTTGTGTTAGTTTGTATACTATATTTGTCAATTTTGCCGTCCTTTGAAATGTCTGAGAGAATGTTATTTACCATACTATACTTTGTCAGTTTTGCCATCCTTTGTAATATATGAGATAATTTGATGGTATAATTTGAAGTCGTATCATTGGGACATTTAGTTCATAGATGTTAAAGTACCTTGAATACTGGATTAATGCACTGCTGATGAAAAGCACTCTGCTTTTATCTCATCAAGTTAATACATTGGCAGACTGATTTTTTTTTTTTTTGGGGGTACTTTTCAGCATTTAGGGGAGTCTCTTGGCCCTTTATCTAAGGAGAGAGAAAAATCACAGGCTTACCATAGTGAATTGAAAGTCAAACTTGAGCAGGAATACAAGGGGCAGAAAAAACAACTAGAAAATTATCAGTGGGAAGTTGACACACTTCTAAAAATCAATTCCAAAATTAAGGAGTAAGTTTCAGGAGGCTGAGGATGATTACCATTTATCTGTTTTTACAGCTTCTTGATATTAATTTTCTTGATTTAAATTTCTCCCCTAGGTATAATGATTTAAAGAAGGGGGAGAAATTGCAGGAAATGCAAGAAAAGCTATTACTATCAGAGTCTCAACTTCAAAGTTGCGACAACAGGAAGCAGGAGATTCTAGCAAAAATAAATCACAATAAAGAAATTATACAATCACAAGATAAGATCAAAAGAAATATTGAGGACAACTTAAATTACAGGAAAACAAAGGCTGAAGTGGATAAGCTTACCCAGGAGATTGAGTCATTGGAAGATCAAATACTGAAGATTGGTGGAATATCCACCTTCGAAACTGAACTTGTGAGATACTCACAAGAAAGAGAGAGACTTCTTTCAGAGGTATATAAGAAAATTCAGAACCACTTTGTATTTTTGCCTTTTTATGTACTCTGCAAGCTGTTTTCATCATTGCATGCTTGCTAACTTCTTATTATAGAATACAAGTGAACCTATCATCTGAAACAGTTGGTAGTAATCTCCCCAAGGTGCAAAAAATTCACTTTGTGGCTATGACTTTCCACACTTTCATGTCTGGTCATTTATGAAAAACCTCCCTCTTTTTTTCTCTCTCACATTTTCTGATTCACTGCCTGGGTGGCATTGCCTACTGCTTCTGAAACAATATAAGCCAGTTTGACTCTACTGACTGGGCAGAAGAAGAGAATAAATTCACTGATTGTCTTGAGGCTTCTAAGAAATCAAGCACTCTTAAGTTTTTGGTTTGTTTTACATTCTCTGTGAGCTTGTCCACTCAATAGTTTAATCTATTGGGTTGTAATTTGGATGCTGTCATTTTATCAGAAACCTGTTTCGTTTTGCTTCAATACTTCATTATTTAATCCTTTTAATATGACCTGTGACTTTATTTAATATATCCATTGTTGCATTTGGTCCCTGGTTGTGAGACGTGCTGAGAAATGTGAATTATTTGTTTATGTGGGCTTTTCTTATCAGAACCTTTGGTCGAATGTAAAACAAAATAATTTTCCTTTATCATGCAACTGTTCTCTTGAAGAACAGAATTGATCTTTGAGTTAATCTGGTTGTTCTTTCTTCAAGCTAGTTAGTTTTCCCAGCCACCAGCCCCCTTTGTCACACATCAAACCATTTTTCCTCCTTTTCTACATTGCAAATGCATTTGCTCACTTTAGTTTTTTGGTGATTGTATCATGGAGAGGAGCTCTCCATGTAAAGGACTATTCTTTTATGTAAATTACATGACACTCTTTTTTAATGGTTGGGCTGGAATTTGGTTGAGACTTCTACCAATAAGAATAGAGCAATTCTTTTTTGATTTATGGTTAAACAGTATGTAATGTTGTCAAATGCTACTTCGATGTTAGGGACTAGAAATTAAGAATTTGTTTAACACATTTTCTGTCTTAATTCGTGAGATATGTTTAACCTTAGTTTGTTCAGCTTCAATAGTTTCTAAATGGCATGATCCTCATACAATTCGTATTTTGATTTGGCAGAGTGATTTTGTATTAATGGTCTTCTCAAAGTTTATTGAGTAGTGTTTGTGTATGACCCAGTTGATAGCTTAAATTGTTTCCTTTCTGTGCCATGTTGTAAGCAGACCAAATATTTTTCTTTTTTTGGTGGCTGGTGTTTGTATCTTTATAGATACGCTGCTTTTGAGGAACTGGAAATTAGTATCTTATTCATTGGCAATTTTTTGAATGCCTATTTTCTTATGGAAATATAGAGTGGGGATAGAGATGGATCTTCAAGAGTTTTGAGTGGTCGCAATTTGAACAAGATGAAAAATTTGTCGAAAACAATTTTTTTTTTCTTCAGAGCCTTTTTATTTTAAAGCACACAAGTGAATAGTCCGTAGGATGGGAAATATGGTGTCAGGAGCAACATTTTATTTGTTGGCAGACAAAGGAGATCAATTTCTAGAACTTACTTCGAGGTGTTTATGGCTGGACAATCTAAGAGCTTTGTACTAATTCATATGTATTGTGTGCATGTTAATTCCATTCATTAACTTGTATTTGCATATTTTCTTTTCCTGTCAAACACTTGTTCTACAACTGTAATTTTTTTCAAATCAATTTAACACTTAAAAACGACTAATTTTTTCTCTCCTTTTCTTTCCTTCAAAACTCAAAACAGTTAAACAGGTGTTGTGGAACAATGTCAGTTTACCAAAGCAATATAACAAAGAACAAAGTTGATCTTAAACAGGCCCAATACAAGGATATCGACAGGCGATTCTTTGACCAGCTAATTCAGCTAAAGGTGGACATCTCTAATTTCTAGGAAAAAAAAAATCTTCTTTTTTAGTTTTCCCAGTTTGTCATTGACCTAAACATTTTATATCGTGACAGACAACTGAAATGGCAAACAAGGACCTGGACAGATACTACAACGCACTTGACAAGTGAGCTTTTCTGATCTTGTTCATAAATATTCTTTTGATTGTGATTATTATAGCTCCTTTGTTATCCTTGTAAGTTTCTCTTTCAAGCTGTGTGATAAAGAGGACTTTTGGTTTTTGACATGGTACCCCAGAGTTCTTGTTTGAGTGACTTGGTCTGTAGCTAGTTATTGCCTATTGCCTTTTCTAAATCGCAAACTTTTTGTTGTAATTTTAATCAATTTCTTGAGTTATGTGAGAAATGGCCTGTGACCTATATTGCTTGCAGTAATCATGCTTTTCAAACGTGGACCTTGGTATTATAGACTCTCAGGAACTTTAAGAATACCTCAAGTGGAAAAGAAACATTCGTAGGGAAAGCCTCGTGTGTGTTGGCTGTCAAAATTGACGTCTTTTTAAGTTTCATTCTGGTAATTTAATTGATGAAACCCTGCTTTGTTCACTGTGAACAAATATGTAAACCTCTTTTGAGCAGAACAAGGACAATGAACTAGGAAATTTCTGTTTGTCTTCTGTTTTGCTTCCAAAGACGGTTTGAATGTTTGCTGAATCACTGAAAACTTGCTGACTGCATGCAAAAATTATTGACTCATCCCTGAGAATGTGTGCGTGTTTATGGCATGGTTTGCCTCGTTTATTTTGCTGCTTGTTTTTTTTCAGAGCACTAATGCGCTTCCACACAATGAAAATGGAGGAGATAAATAAAATCATAAGGGAATTATGGCAACAAACATACAGAGGACAAGATATAGATTATATTAGTATTCATTCAGATTCTGAAGGTGCTGGTACTCGTTCTTATAGCTACAAGGTATGAACTCCTGAGTATAAAAACAGTCGTCTGTTAATTTTAATCTTAATATCCATCCTATTGAGATACGTTATATGAATCACTTTCCCTCTTCAGTATTATCACGCAGAATCCTTTTTGGCCGCGTTACTCACTATCATCCTTGTTCTACCTCTCATCTTCTTCTCTGGTGTGACTTACTTCCTTTCAATTTTTTGTACTGGTGCACCATAAACTGGATACGATCAAACTCAATTGCTCGTCTGTTAAGAACTTGCCCATGGGATTGGGTCACAAGGTGATTGACTGGGAAGTCGTAACAAATGTCCTTCCACTTTTTCTTATTTCTGTTCTTAGAACGCCCTATTTTGTTAATTAATTCAGACTCGTCAAGGGGAGAATGAAACCCTGGACCTCATTAGAGAGAGCACCACATCTCTTGATTTTGATAAATCGGACTTATCGTTTTATTAATCAAATTGCCCTTTTATTACAGTAGAGGACTCCTAATCAAAGAAGGTAGCTAACTGAAGTTAAATAACAAATAAACAAATAATAAAATAAGTATTTTTTTAAACCCAGCCCATTAACCCCATCTAGAATAGGTCCGGCCTACAAATGCATCTATAACATCGTCCCTCAATTTGTTCTCATCAGTGGCCCCTGCATCCTTTTATTAGTGGAATTATTTCTTTCATAGTATTTCTATGCATCCATCTTGAGCATCATCATCCCTGCCACTCAATTTTGGCTTTTATTTTCTCTGACCATTGTCGATGGATCATAGCCAGCCAAATTATTTTGTAGAACCTCTCTTCGGAGTAGCTAGAGTCTTCCTGTCGTTCTTTCTTTTTATACAATTTTCAACCATCTTAATCCATTTTTTAAGGTTCTGTGACAATGTTTCCCTTTCATCGATGACAGGTTCTAATGCAGACTGGAGATGCAGAACTAGAAATGAGAGGAAGATGTAGTGCTGGGCAAAAGGTGAGTAATAGTCTTAAACCCACTTCCCAATTCCTTTTTAAGAAAAATATGGAAAGAAAGGGGGGCCGAGATAGGGAAAATTCATGCTTTTTCTTTCAGGTACTTGCTTCCCTTATCATTCGATTGGCATTAGCTGAGACATTTTGCCTCAACTGTGGAATTCTAGCTTTAGATGAACCCACCACGAACTTGGATGGTCCAAATGCCGAGAGTCTTGCCGCAGCTCTCCTTAGGTAGGGATCATGCTACCAAATCTTTTTGACACGTGGATGAAATTTGTTACTTAACTAATAAACTGGGACTAAGGTTTGTTTTCCCCTTTTCCAGAATTATGGAGGATAGAAAGGGTCAGGAGAATTTTCAACTAGTAATTACAGATGATGAACGTTTCGCTCAGTTGATTGGTCAGCGGCAGCATGCAGAAAGATATTATCGAGTAACAAAGGACGATCAGTAAGTCTTGAGCTTATCCTGATCTTGTTCTAACTCGTATTGCTACTTAACGTTGTCTTGTTCCTGACTAAGTTGTCTTGCTGCCTTTTTCAGTCAGCATAGCATAATTGAAGCCCAGGAGATTTTTGACTGACTCATTCCAAAATAAGGCAGAAGCATATCACTTGGAACATGCCTATTTCGGTTAGAAAAGGAAAGTGCACATACATACATACATACATACATATCCCTATGCAATTTGCAACATGTAAATTATGAACGTACCCTCCTGTTTCTCGTTTTCCTCGTTGACAGTTTACGTAGCTGTTCAGTTTAATGGACACTCAAAACTCAAATTTAAAATTTAAGTTGGTTGACTAAATAAGTGAAGTCCAACCTTTTACATGTATATTTTCCACCCCTGTTTTCTAGTCTGTATAGTAAGTAGATATCAAATATCAACTGTATGTACAATATTGCTATGCACATTATATGTGGCTTCGTATTACCACGTTAAAAATTTATGCATATTTAACACGGTGTTAATGAGTTCTATGTCAATTTATATTAACAATCTTGTTAGAATTTCATAGAATTAGCATCTAATCCAATCCTAATTTTGCAAACGTACTGCTCTAAAAATGATTAATTTTATATGATGAGTATCAATTTAAAAATAATTAATTTTAAATGGATATAAATTGGTAATTAATAATAATAATAATAATAATAATAAAGAACTAGCACATTTCCTATTAATTATTGGCAAAGTCAAATATTTATATGTAATTCGTTACTTTTTATTTAATTTGTCCAGGAAATAAGGACATAATGAAACAAGGTATGAGAAGTAATGTAGTGCATCATCAAGTCATTGAGAGGAAACAAAATCCCTATCCCAATAACCAAGCATGGGTACAACACAGCTTAAAAATGTGACACAAAATTGGCAGCTAACCTACAACATCACCAAAAAAGAATTTTAAAGAAAGAAAACAGGGCGAGGATAAGAGGCCTTCTTTCTGTTTTCCTTTTTGTATTGGAAGTAGATTTTCAAAGATTAATTCTTGTACTTCATTTCAGACATGAGGAATCCAGGCATATCGAAGGAGGCAGCAAACTTCTCAACATCGGCCTTGAGCGTCTCAATGTCCTTGTTGTTCACCAAACCCTTGTTGAAGTCCCTCAATAGCTTTCCATGTTCCTTCTGTATGCTCAATGTTTTCTGCACTGCCCGGTGTAGGAATTCTCCTATCTGCTCAAAATCTTTCTCCACCAAACCTCTTGACGTCATGGCTGGGGTCCCTGCAAATTCAACAATCCAAGTTCACAATTATCGTCTACAGGATTTCTCACAATTATCAGGCAAAGACTTCTATTTACATTAATACCACCATTTCAAGTCCAGATTTTATTTAAATAGTAACAATACACACCAATTCTCACTCCTCCAGGAGCTAAAGCACTGCTGTCACCGAACACCGCATTCTTGTTTACAGTGATGTTGCAAAGGTCACACAGCTTTTCGACCTTGTTGCCTGCAAAAACAAAATAAACTGGTAAACCACATGACGAAAGCCAAGTGCACCACTAGCAAATTCATGAGCCAACTAAAAGGTCAAACGCTTTACCTGTCAACCCAAGAGGACGAAGATCCCAGAGGACAAGATGATTCTCAGTTCCTCCTGTGACCAGCTTGTAATCCTTGCTCATCAAGTAGTTCCCAAGGGCAACTGCATTGGCCTTCACTTGTTTGGCGTAAGTTTTGAACCCAGGGGTCATGGCTTGCTTCAAAGCTACAGCCAAAGCACCAATCTGGTGATTGTGGGGACCACCCTGAAGGGAAGGGAACACTGAAAAATTGATCTTGTCTTCGAAGTCATAGACTGCATCCTCTGGCTGGCCCTTCTTGGGAGGTTTAGGTCCCTTCCTGTAGAAGATCATGCCAGCCCTAGGACCCCTCAGACTTTTGTGCGTGGTGGTTGTCACAATATCACAGTACTCAAAGGGATTGTTTGCTTCCTACATACAATGAAACAGTAAAATTTTAGAACAAAATAAACTCAAATGGATTATCCACCCAAAGATGCAGAGTATCATTGGAACATCAGGTGAGAAGTTGATATCCCTAAGCTGCATCGTCAGTTCATTCAGTAAAAGACAGAATAAATTGAAATCATCCTAAGTTAACATCCCAGATCTATAATTTGACAATGAAGTACAAACTACACAAAACCAAGATCCAGTCTTTCACAATTTGTCCACCAAAAAATCAAACCCAAATCAGATCCAGTAAAACCAATCTATCACATGCAAGTGAAAAACAGAGATCCAACATTAACAACTATCAAACACAAAAATATTTATACATACCTGAGCAGCAACGAGGCCGCTAATATGAGCCATATCGCAAAGCAAGAGGGCGCCGCACTTGTCGGCAACAGACCTGAACCTAGCATAATCCCAATCACGCGGATAAGCGCTTCCACCGCAGATAATCAATCTGGGTCTAAAGTCCAAAGCTTTCTCCTCCAACTTATCGTAATCAATATACCCAGTCTGTGAATTAACCTTATAAGGCAAGCTCTCGAAGTAAATCGAGGTAGCAGAGATCTTCTTCCCTCCAGAAGTGTAATACCCATGAGTCAAATGGCCACCGGAAGGAAGGTCCAAGCCCATAATTCGATCATGGGGCTGGAGAACAGCCGTGTAGGCAGCGAAATTCGCCGGCGAACCGGAGTAAGGCTGGACATTCACACCCCACTTGGTGGGGTCCAAATGGAAAGCCTGGAGGGCGCGGGAACGGCAGAGATTTTCGATCACATCGATGTACTCATTACCGCCGTAGTAGCGGTTGCCGGGCATGCCCTCGGAGTATTTGTTTGTGAGGGCGCTGCCGAGAGCCTCAATGACGGCGAAGGAGGTGAAGTTCTCGGAGGCGATGAGCTCGATTCCGGTGCATTGGCGGCGCTTCTCCTTCTCGATCAAGTCGTGGATTTCTGGGTCCACCGTTTCAAGGGGAGAATTGCCCCAAACGTTAACTGGATCCATTATCAACAAATCCAGAAAGAGAGATGGAAGAGAGAAATGAAAGAAAGAAAGCGGATGAGAAACAAAAAAGATGCTTGGGGGTTTATAATGGAAATGATTTAGATGAGAAAATTACGTTTATGGGCTTTATTTTTTGTTTTATTTTTTTATTTAAATAATTTGGTTGAATCTTTTAGAAAAATGAAATATTTTGGTGAAGGTTAGGTTTCTGGTCGCCTATTTTTTTATCCTTCCGTAATTTATTTCGAATTCATAAAAAAATTATTTTATATATTTTATTAAAATGATAATAATAGAAACAGTAGTGGTGGATTTATTAAATTTCTTTATTATTTTTTTAATTTATTTTTAAAAAATATGTTTTGGTCTTTGGATAGAAAATAGTTAAAAGTTGAAACTCGGTGACTGGTGTTTAATTTTTTAAAAAATAATAACAAATGGATACCCTCCTGCATTTCATCCCTTCTCCAATATTCTATTATTCTTTTATTTTAATCATTTTTTAATTTTGTATGTGATATTATATTACATACTTTTTTTTTTTTTTGTATTTAAAGACTAACCAATTGGTTAAGCAAGTATTTTATTTTTCTTTCTTTTTTTGGAGAGGATTAAGGAATTAATTTGATTAAATTATCACTAATAAAAATAAAACATACATTTATTAATCATTGATTAGTATCCTTTTTTTTTCTTTCCCTATTTCAAAAAATGATCGATTAGTGATAAAAAAAATCAAAAGTTAACATTTAAATTAAATTAAAGACAAACTTGAATATACCATTTTTTCTTAAAATAAAATAATTGCTATATTAAAAAATTATGATTTAGAATATTATGAGCTTCCTTAAATTTATCTATATAAAAGGTAATTTATAGAGTTAGATGTATTTTTTATATGGAAAGTTTTTCTAATTTTATTTTCTTTACTTATTTGTTCTAATTTTATTTTCTAATTTAAAAAAATGATAAATTAAAAAAAGGCAGAAAACATGAAGAAAGTAAGTGAGATAGAATGAGAGTAATTGAATGGGATAGATAGATGGATCACTGGAACCTCTGCAATCCAAAGACTGAAAGAAGATGAAGCTATGCAAGAGAACAGTGCAGCTCTACACCTATCATTTTAATTCATTAAAAACAAACTTTTATTCTCATAAATTTGGAATTTTTAATTTATATATATTTTTATTTTTTTAATTAAATAATTAAAGATAAAAAATATTAAATATTTTATGCACTAAATATATTAGTATAATAGACGAGAATAAATTTTTGCATTAGAATAGTTAAAAAAATTTCATTGATATTTTTTTATATTAATTCGTATGAATATATATTAAAATTTAAATTAAAAATTATTATTTCATAAACATCGGCTTAATCTGGATTCATATATTTTATGTTATTCAAAAGTTCAAATGGAGACAAAAGTATGTAATTTTTTCACATGTTTGAATTTTAAATTTTGAAAATCAAATCTAATTGAACCACGTTTGAGTCTAAGATTTAATTAAATCGAAATAAAATATCTTTAAATATTTTAAAATAAAATGCTTTATTTTATTATATAAATTTTAATTAATTAAATTAATAAGTATAAAATGGTATAAAAAAATAAAAAAAAGGACAAAACAACACATCATATCTTGGTTTTGCATAGAAACCTTAGAAGGTGTAATCTTCTCTTACATTTATATTTGTTCCTTAAACAACAACAAAATCATTTCTTTCAAAAAAAAAAATCAATCAAAAGAAAAGAAAAAGAAAATGTAATCTAATTGTTGAGAATTTGGTTTTTTTTTCAAAAATTTAATTTTTATCCCACCTCAAATGATATAATTATGAAAAAAAACTAATTATTCTCTACTAAAAATTGAAAATAAAACAAAAAAGCAGAAGAAGCAAGTGTTAATTAAATGCATCTGAATAAACTAATTATATTTATTATTTAAAAAGTAATTTTTTTTATAATTATATCGTTTTGAAACTTTTAATAAAAAAATAATTAATTATCAATCACAGTACTATTCATAATTCATAAAAAATATTTAAATTTTTTATTTAATAATTCGCGTTTGATGCATTAAATACATCAAATTAAACTAAATTAGACTCTAAAACTTTTGTAAGAGATAATGTTTATATTATTTTAGTCAAAACCAAAATTAATGCGACATGTTTTTCCTCTCAGTAAGTAACCAATATATATATATATATATATATATATATATATATATATATATTTAATATATATTGTATTTATTATATAAATTTTTATATAT
>CANXYI010016077.1:0-11018 GCA_948208565.1 Hura crepitans
TGTGAAATAAATAATGCCTGATAAATTTTTGAAACACACAGGGCTTCAATGTTGCTTGAATCAAGCCCATTTAGAGAAACAACTAGTGTCATTGGATAACGTGCTTTTGGTTTTTCATGTATCAAATCTGATAGATAGCAGGACAGATGTATCATATTTCATGTATGCTCGTTGAAAAACATCTTACGGGAAGCCATATCTGAATTTGATTTTGGCTGATATTATTTAGTAGTTGATGTTACTTTGTGTTAATTTTTTGCAGCATCCAATATGTATTGGCTCAAATTGACAACTGCATTCAGTACGGAGAAGATGCTGATGTTAAGGTCAAAGATTTTGATCCTCCAGAAGATGACGAGTAAGGCGCAATGTGCTGTGGTTGCTTGAATTATGTTGAGTGAAGATGTAGGCTTGGACGCAACAGTCTCTGTAGTTGAACAATCGAGCATTTTTTGTTCAATGGGATTTACTTAACTTTGTAGATAAAATCAAAGTCACCATTTTTTAACCAAAAATTTTGGGTTACTCTTAAGCTGATAATCAATTAATGTTGCTTCAATGGCAATATACGTTTGCTTGCGTGTTTTGAGTGCTGTTACAGTGCACGCAGTCAATTGGTGGTGCTTTGCAGGCGCGGAATAAAAAAAATACTGGTTAGTTCAACGGCTACAAAATGCGCACTCGTAATCACTCCAGTATATATATATTGAGCGTTGTTCCGTTATGTAGTTCACTCGTCTACCGTTATATCTATTAAAAAAATTTTATATTAACGCCTGCAAATGTACCTATTTTCAGGTTATTGAATTTGCTCGCTCTATTTCTCTGAATTCAATGTCTAAGATCTTCCGGATGAGATGCTTTTCTTTATTACAATCATAATCATATTATCATAATACTAATCAACCTTTTTCATGTTAGCGAATGGCAGTATAACATTACCATGTAACAATATTGCTAGTACCTCAATGGGCTTTTGCATACCGGTATGCCAACTGAGCTTTGAAAATGAACTCGCCAATACCAAAACGAGAAGGATTCAAGGGTTCATCCACAAAATTCCACCCATTTAGTAGTTATATAAAAAATTAGGGTAATTGTCCGCACTTTGCGCATGTAAGAAAGGTAGATTGATAAATTATTAATGAATTCAAATAAAAATTTCAATAATACATACTAAATTAACATGGAAATTTATTATTATATTCTAGTATTAATAAATTCAATTAAATTATATAGTAAAGTATGCAAGTTTCTTTGGTTTTTTCTCTAAATAATAAATAAAATGTGTGGTAAGAAATTTTGTTGAGGTGCTAGTAATACTTTCAAAACTTTCCTCTTTTTACAAAGCCATAAGGCATATTTTGATGAAATTTTACCATTTCAATGATTCTTTTTTGTTGTTCTTATTTTTCTACCATGAACTTTGTCAATTTCTTAATTTTATTTCAGTGCACAAATAAAACGTAAAAAGATCTTTATAATGCATGAATAGAAAAGGAAGACAAACTAATGATGATTATTTAAGTGATAAGTTTCCCAAAAAAGGATTTGCAGTTACTATATGCCAACATAAATAGTGAAAGAGAGAATAGCTAGTGTTAGTTTTGAAATTAGAAGAATTATAGTAAGAAGAACTTAGATATGCAAATAGATGTCTAAAGATCTTTAGAATCATAAACTAAAATGGAAATCAACCAAGGAGAATAAAAGGTCTTCTTTAAAAGGAGAACTTGAGAATTAAGGTCATAGAAATGACCAATGAATAGTGACATAATAGTAAAATGGATCGTACTTATGAGACATGTAGAAATAGAAAGGTGCACGTAACTGTGATGAACATAAACTATGTTATGAGTAATAATGAATAACCTGTAACTGTGTAATTAAATTGGTAATTAGAAGTTAGCCCATATCAGTTAGACACCCACTGGATGGGTTGATTGGTCAACTAAGGAATTAGCAGTTGCTAGGGGTTTTGGTCCTCTTGCTCCATTGCTTGAGAAATTTAATAGCGTGTGCAACTGCCGAGGTTCTGATAGTGAGCCCTACACACCCAAGTATTGGGAGGTCCATATGGTAGAGAAGCATTAATCTTTTGCTTGGCATTGAGCATGTAGTTTCATAATGAATGCATCTTACATCACTTACTAAAATTCTTTGTGAAGCATCGCTTTTTAATGCAATAATGATTTGTGTCAAGAAAATTCTACATATGGAGAGAGCTGGAAAGTGAATAGTCAAGACAAAGGCTAAGATCAATGAAATGAGCTAAAACAACTAAAACCATACTGTCAAAGTTTCTGTTAGAACTTGTTAGCCATTAATTGACCATGGCCTTGAGAATAGTTTTCTCTTCTATTTAAATAATTATTAATCAATGATGTAATGCCCCATAAAAATATGAAAATAAAATAGGATATTAAAATATTTAATTATGGGTGTAAATGAAAATAATATTTTAGAATGATGAAAATTGGTTTTCTGCTTTATATTTGTGGTAAAATTGAGAAAAGGATAATAATGTGAGGACTAAAAAGTGATTTTTTGGCCATAGAGCTATTTGGGCCATCGTATGTGATTTAAGTGGCAAATTTGAGCCATCCAACCAAAGGTTCTAAATAGCCTAAAAACTACATACAATTTCTTAGGAAAAAAATAAATATACGTCTTCTTTCTTTTGCTTTGAAGAGGTACAAAGATCCCGCTTGTGAACCTTAAACATTTATTGCTAAGGAGAAGGAGAAGAGGAAGTAAGGAAAAGGAAAGAAAAGGGGAAGGCAGTAATTGAGAGATAGATGTGTGAGGAATGATTTCAACCTTAGAATAGTATGTGCAAAGCTAATTTTTGGATTTCCCTCTAAATTTATGTGCAAAATGTGTTAATTAGGTTTTCTGCCATAATTGCTTGAATTATAATGAACATTGGTGTTGTTTTTTTTATGTAATTTGATGTGTAAAGGCAAAAAAAATGTGTTATGATTTATATATGTTGATTAGAATGCATTTTAGAATGATTTGAGTATGAAAATTTTAGTTTTTGGCTATGTTTTTGTGACGAAAATCATCCATTTTTTGTTAGATTTGAAGGCCTTATGGCTATGACCTATTTAGGTCATGCCCCTGGCCTCTCTTGAGCTAAAAACACACTTTCTAAAAAAAATAAAGGGTTATAGCCATGACCCACAAAGGGCCATGCTTGTGAACCCTTAAAATCAGTAACTCCTTTCTAAAATCCCTTACAAACAAAAAGGATTTTGAAAGTGATTTAAAACCTAATTTAATTTAATGAATTTGTGTGATATTTGAGCTGTGTTTTGCATGAGTTATTGACTTAAATGTGACATGAATTTGCAATTAAATGATAAGGACCTGAGATTTAAAATTCCTATGCTAACAATAATAAGATAATGATATATGTGATAATTGACCTTGATGAGTTATGAGTATATACATATGACACCTGACTTTCAGGTATAGACACTGTGTATTATAATCATGGCAAAATGAGTATTATTATGTGTTGCCATGAGTATAATATATGAAACACATGTGTGTTTGAGTGTTATGGTGACCTAAAATGAGAATTACTTGACTTCATATGATGTTATAGTGAGGTAAGTGATGGAAGAATGTGATAGATTTATGCAAATATAAATATGTATGTGATACATAATAAATGGCATATGAGATTGGTGCGAGACATATGCTAAACTTAAGTATTATGTATTATTCTTTGCATGACACATAAGCATATGGTAAGATGATAAAGATATTATAAGCATGATTATATGATGTAATATATGGTGACAACTATGATGAGTCATGAGAATATGATTGTGATGCATGACAATGAGATACAAGAGTGTGAAATTGAGTACTAAATAATAAACCAAGCTAAGCTTATCAATATACCCTTTGATAATAAGATGTTATGGGAATTTATGTCTTATAAAAAAAATTTTATGAGACAAGCATTCTATAATTATGATGAGTTAAAATTATATAGAAGTGATACATGGAAAATGAGATATAAGTTCCCATGCAAATAAATTATGGAAAATAAGAAATTGTGTAAAGCATCTATGAGTATGCTATGTGCACAAATCATAAGAATAAGGTGAGTATGAGATATGAGACGTGTGAACATAACATTTGACAAGGTTATGCTGTAATATGTAATATGAGATAATCTTATAAAATTTGAGAATAATTAAATACGATGAACATTTTGTTTTAAATGTGTGCTTTATAATTATTAAACATGGAAATTTGAGAATGAGATTAATTAGCATGATAATTGAAACTTAATAATAATAATGCCCATGTATGGCTACACTATTGATAGTGTTGGGATAGATTGGCATGCCAATAGGAAATTTGTTTAACAGTACTGCTTTTTTCTCTATAAGATATTTTCAGCACAACTGCATAAGCCCTACTTGAGTACTATACAATTTTATGGGTACAATTGCATAAGCCTTATTTGCATATTGTATATCATATATATGCTATCCGGAGCAAATTGTGATTTATGAGTATGGACGTGTAAGCCCTGCTTGGGTACCATACATATGTGTGATTACCTGTTATCCAGTCTAGCTTAGTCGAGGTACACAATGGGCTAATTCAACTAAACTTAACTAAGTTTATGACATATTACCTAAATAAGTCAATGATGAACTTATGCATAAGACTTAATACAAGTAATCAAATGCGATTAATGAGCAAGGCATATGATCAATAAAAGGACGTGTGATGAATGTATGATTACTATGTTATAACATGAACATGTGCATTTATGGACTACAAATGAGACCAACCTATATGAAATAATAAGATTAATGAGCACTACATATGATAAAATGAATCTCATGATATTTGTATATGCTTTAATATAATTTGCTACACAAAAAAGCCATACATGTAGTTAACCAAAAAGGTGAGTTTAGGGGAGTCATACATAAATTAAATATTAATTATGACTTTATGTACTTTTGAGAAGTATGAATGAATGTATAAATGTAAGACGTGATTGCCATGATTCTTTTGTATGTTGTCAGCTAAAGGGGTAAGTAAATAAGTTTTGGCATTATTTTTGTCATAGTTATGAATACTGTTATCATATGTGGAATTAGATTGGAAACTATTGATTATTAATGCATATATTAAAGATAAAATGAATGTAATGACATATGTTTGATAAGATAGTAAGTAGGATATGAACATTAGGAAGTGAGATACTATAAAATGAGATGTCATAAAGTGATACTTAATATGACAAATCAATAAAGAATAATTAGATTCTAGTGTTATATGTAAACTGGTGTGGATAAGTGAGCTTAATTCCTTGAATTATGGTGAAGTATGAACAATGATGTGAATATGATATTATGGTAAGAATGATGTAAATATAATGAGTTGGTATGTGATGAGGCAAGTCTAATGTTAAGAATACCTTGAGGTAAGTTGAGTAATACATAGAATAAAATATGTTACCGTGTGTTACAATCAGTTAGGTTTGAGTAAATATGAGAGTTGTGAAGTTAAATCAAGATTGAACAAATTGAATTGTGAATAAATGATAAATCAAAATGTGAAAAGTGCATATGTTCTAAACAAAGTTCTCATTATGTAAGTATCATGGGGTTTCTCATTGTAGAGAAAATAATGTATTTTTATTGGGGATGAGAGCAATTTAGTATTTAGGAGTCGCCACCTAGCCTTTACACCAGGACCTTTAATCTTTTGTACCAAAAAGGTTCGAAATTTAGATCTTATTTATGTACCAAAAAGGTTCGCCACTTAACCTTCTTTATATATTGTAACGTCTATTAATCCCATATCAAGCAAGCATGTATTATATTTAAAGCAATTATTTCACCTTTTCATGTATAAAAAGTAAATTAATGGTATTTAAAGCATACAACAAGTATATTGTACATTCAGAAGTCGGGTCATTGATTACCCATAATTTCATAGGAATTGGCAATAATTGCCCAACTCCTATCTCTAGGAGATTGGTCTTTATTAAAATACATTTTTCATGTGACTTTTGATTAAGGAAAACTCAAATCCATTTTATTATAAAAACACCAATTAATTAGTTAAAAAATCATTTGATCAGAAGTTGTGCATTTGGCATGTAAAACAAGTTATTTACTACCTATTACATCCCAAAAATAAGCAATGAAATGGAAATAGTACAAAACAAAAGAAAATAGTCCATAACATAAAGTTGGTCCCACCTGTGCATCGTTAAGTTTGTGTAGACTTAGTAGTGTCTCAGCATATGTCCGTGCGGACTGATACTCATATGAATGAATAGGTTCGTCCAGACTTCCTTATTCGGCCAGAATGATCACTTGCAGACAACTCAAAGGAACAAATTAGAAACAATAGATGAAGGCCTGTGAAGATCCCAAAGAAGGGTGAAATCAATAAATAATTTAATACAAGTATGAATGAGTCATGCCACATGTGTTGAGATGTTTATATAGGTTTTATCATATATAAATAACACACAAGTGAACTTATGCAAGGATTCAAAGTCACAAATATATGTCCACATGAACTACGCTCGTTGTGAGATAGAGTCCGTGTGGACTACAAGCGAAAGCAATCATGTAGGAAACTTAACCATTTGTGCGGATTACGTTCCTTACAAGAGAGAGTTCATGTGGATCGCATAACAGAATAAACATGGTTGACATAAATATATCTGTGCGAACTATGTTCCTCGTGAGAGGGAGTCCTGCAGACTTCAAGATAGAATAACTAGGTATAAAACAAGATCATCCATATAAAATACGTTCCTTATGAGAAGGAGTCCGTACAGAATTTACAATAGTTCCAACATAATATACACTTAAGAAAATGGAATAACTGTACATGGCAATATCATACAAGCATATCAGTGTGGTAAACAGAATATATGAAAATACAATACATAAGACAAATAAGACAATGTCATTGAACATAAGTCTGTATGGATGACATATCATACATATATCAAGAAAGTAAGTCCATGTAAATGTTCACATGCTTATAGATACATCCGTGCAATTAGGACAAAAATAACAGAATGTTTATGATGTAATGACAATTAATCATTTAGCATGAAATAGCTTAAAACGAGGACCTACTCCTATGATTAAGGTAGGGATTACATGGAATTACTTCATTTATGATCAATCCTTAGAGATTATGGGTCTATGAAAATAATGAGAATATATACAGTGGGAGGCCTCAGATATTGCCTTGTGAATGAGCTCTTAAGTAATAGCACAAAGTGTAGGAGTTTAGAAGAAATTATTTTGAGTATGGCTAATAGGACTAGTAAATCTTATCTTGGTCAGAATTCTCGCCTGAACTCATGGATAAAGGTTTTTAGCTATTATGAATTTGCTTCCCTCCTTTATACCCAAAAAAGGGTATTTATAGGGTTATCTCCCGTCCAGAAGTGATAAGTCCTTTTAGGACTAGAAGACAAAGTTTGGATAGGCATCATGTGCTTCTAAAAGCTTTCACATCGGCAAGTCCATGCAAACTTAGACTGATATCTGTATGCAGACCTAAATTAAATGCTTTCCTGCTAGTCCATTGGTTTTGGGCAAGGTCTTAGGCCAGGTTTGAGTTAGTCCGTATAGACATGGGCTTAGGCTTGTCTGGGCAGATCATAGGCCTTAGGCTTGATAGAGTTAGTTAGACTAGGACGGACCTATTTAAGGTTTATCCATGTAGACTCATGGCAGGCTAGTCCGTGTAGACTAACTTTCTAAGGGACTTATGCTGTTGCTTAAGAGCTTGTCTCTGGCTATCATCATAGGCCAAAAAGTGAGGCGTCTATAGTTGCCCCTACTTTGGTGTGTGCTATGAAATGCCAAAGCAACAATGCACATCAAAGTTCCTAAGTTAGAAATACTTACCTAGTGCGAAGCTACATCAAATATAGATTCTTACCTCTAAATCATTGCAAAAGCTTGTTAGACCTGAGTTGTATTTTCCCTTTGGAAAAGAATTGATATTGTGAAGAAAACTACACTGAATAAGGGTGCTTGCTTGTCTTCGGGTGAAGTGAAAATCAAACTAGATCTAAACATATTTTTGCTTTAAAGTCTTATTGTTTTACCTCTTCACGTTCTAGCTTACCATCTCATGTCTTTATGATACAGTTTGTACACTCACAATTAAATAATTTGATTGCATCTAAAGTTGTTTAACTGATGAGGTTTGATCCGATGGAAAGAAATTTTGGTCGCACCTAAGGTTATTTGACCAATGAGGTTTGGCCAAGTGGAAGATGTTTTAATCGTGCCTAAGGTTGTTTGACCGATGAGGTTTGACTAGTTGGAAAGAAATTTTGATCACACCCATGGTTTTTTGACCTACGAGGTTTGACTAGGTGGAAAGAAATTTTGATCACACCTAAGTTTGTTTGACCGATAAGGTTTGACCGAGTGAAAGATATTTTAATCTCACTTAAGGTTGTTTGATCGATGAGGTTTGACTAAGTGGAAAGAAATTTTGATCACAACTAAGGTTGTTTGACCCATTAAGTTTGACTGGGATGGAAAAGAGTTTTAGATTAGCTTGTTAGGCTGAACCCGATGATGATTGTGGATTTACCTATTAGGCTGAACCTAATGATGATTATGGATTTACTTGTTAGGCTGAACTCGAGAGAGTTAGATTAGACATGGAGTTGAATTCGAAAGAATTAGATTGGACATGGAGTCAAATATGAGAAAATTGGATTGGATACAGGGTCAAATCTCAGAGAATTAGAGTGTACACAGGGTTAAATATGAGAGAATGGGATTAGACACGGTGTCGAATTCGAGAGAATTAGATTGGATAAAGGGTGTCAAATTTGAGAGAATTAGATTAGACACAGGGTTGAATTCGAGAGAATTGGATTGGACACGGGGTTAAATCCAAGAGAATTAGATTATACACGGAGTCAAATATGAGGAGATTGGATTATGCATAGAGTTGAATCCTGTAAAAGAAAATGCAATAAGAGTTAGTATCAGTTTGACATGGTAGGTTTGTTATACGTACCTGGTTTTCTTCAATTGTGGATGAGACTCTAATTCAAGGAAAATTAAGTAGTTGCTTGCCTTAATAATGATTCGAATGCTATGTGTTCGACTTTTAAGAGCCTAATTGTATGTATCTTCAAGTCATTAACCATATGTGAATGCAAGGTGTTAAATGTGTATACATATGGTATTTATGATGAGTCATTTATAGAGACCACATGTATGTGGCTGAGATTATGCATGTGCTTGTTTAAATAGTGCAAGGGATCCTATACAAGTGTGAAGTATGCCTGTCTTGTTTATGAAACATGAAATGCTTAAAAGTGTTGTGTGCAATGCATATGTGTGTGTATGAAATTAATGTATGTCTATAAAGGGCATTTGTTGTGAATGTAATGATAAAGCCCATGTGGGTTATGAGAAAACAAGCATGTGAAGAGAATTTATAAGTTCATATGGACATGTTTATGGGGTCATGAGTTTAATCTGTGCAAACTAAGGAACAAGTGGCAAGTGGGTCGAGGTATAAGTCTATTCAGACAAAGGTGAGGTAAGTCCATACGGTCAAAAGTAAGGTAAGTCCGTTCAGATGTTTTGCGACATATTGATAATTGTAGATTTTCCTTTTCTCTTTTTCATTTCATTATTCCTTCTTTCTGTGTTTTCCTTCTAAAAAGAACCTCCAATGGCTTCTTTTCACTCCTCCAGCTCTTTTTCTTCTTCTTTCAATGATATAGCAGTAGGTGAGGGGATTCTGGCAGCATTTCTTTTTTCTTCAGCTGCCATTTCTTCTCCTATATCTCCTCATCCAGTGGAGGACATTTGCATGCCTATGTTAGAGGGTTTCATGCCCTCTATGTCAATCAACCATCCACAGAAGGCCGTTCTAGTGAACGAAGTTCATTTTGGTGACCCCACTCCGATTCTAATTGATTTGGCTCACCACATATGCTCAAAAGTGTGCCCTTAGGTGATTTTTCTTCCATTTATGTGTGTTTGACTTCTTCTTCTTCCCATTGTTTGTTGCTGGTCTGATAAGTTTATGCAAACTTGGTTTGCCTAGAGCTGACTAGGTCTATGTAAACATGTCTTTAGCTTAACTTTTTAGAATCATTAGTGAAAAATGATGAGACTTTTTACATATGGTAGACTAGGTAATCCGTGCAAACTCATTGGAGTCTATTTAGATGCTCGCGGACTTTTTTTTGCATGTGTATGTTCTGTGCGGCCCTATTCATAATTTTATACCTTGTGCATGTTTAGTCTCTCTATGGGTTGTCGCAAAATTTGATTTTTTTGTAGCCTATGTAGACTTACTAAGGCTTTATACGGACACTTTTGTTGGAGACTTTAGTTTGTGTGGACATTTGTCTTACTTAACTCTGTTTATCTTTTATAAACATGCCTTAAATACGAGGGCACCCTATTTAAACTGTAATAATGGCATTCAATGATGCCTATTCTTATTAAAACTAGGATGAGATTGATAGGGTTCCAGACATTTGTAGACCAGTTGGTTGGTGGAGAATTTTGTCTGGACTTCTAGGCTCTTCGGGATCTTTTGGATAGATGGATAGATACCATGCATACCTTTCACCTGTCATTCAGGGAACTGGTAATAACTCATATTGATTAAGCCTTCATTACTGGAGTCACTTACACTGGAAGGGCCGTTGCTTTTTATGCTTGCTATCGCTACCCTTCATTTTGACTAGAGAAAGTGAAAGAGCTATTGGGGTTTATACCTCAAGACCATTCTAAAAGTATCCATTGTATTAAATTGTATGAGAAGTGGATGGATGTAACTCTATTCGGTCAATTTGAGGTTGATCAATGTGTATGTTGCTGTATCCTATATTTATTGGGTACCACATTATTTGCTAATGCCAACGGTAATGTGAGTTAGAGCTGTCTTCCTATCCTAGAGTAGGTTGAGGGTATTGGCTCCTAAAATTATTGTTATTCCTTACTTGG
>CANXYI010016083.1:0-16363 GCA_948208565.1 Hura crepitans
TGTACTTGAGTGCTTATCTATATCAAACCAAAAAAGAATAAAAAGATACCCAAGGGACTCTAAAACAGCTACACTAGCTCTAGCTAAAGCTGATCGACAAATAAATCTATACCCTACGCATCGAAACACCGACATGCTAAGTATAAACTCAGCGGTGGAATAGACAAAATAAAGTATGTCACACATATAGGCACACATATGAATCATACATCACTTCAGCCTAGATGCCACTTACCCTATTCAATTATGTCCAATTCTTTCATTAAGTTGAAGTCCATATAATTACAGTTTAGGATTAAGTTCATTACATTTTAGGCCTATAACAGATAGACAACACTTTAAGACACTGGATAGTGGGAACTATCCTATACCATGGCCCATATTTTAGGCCTAAATAGCTACACCTACCTCACCCGGTATCAAGGATCAGTCTAGAGACCTCCCAATACCGGACTAGTAGATAGCAAAGATTAGTCTATAAACCTCCTAATTTCTGCAAATGGGATAGTAGGGATCAGCCCCGTGGGACCTCCTGATACCTCGAATCATATCTCTAAACATAAATGGTGGATAACAGGGATCAACCTCATAAGACCTTCCCATATCCATAGACATCAAATGGGTAGTAGGCCTATCAAAGTTCTATGACCAATTGCCCCTTTTTAGCCTTGTGGCGATGCCTCATACTGTAGGGAACAACAGTTAGGCTAAGAAGGTACTGTTCTTAGAGCTCTAGTTTACGGGCATTACAATCCTTTCCCTCTTAAGAAATTTCATCCTCAAAATTACCTATGTTAAAGAGTTGAGGATACTACATCCACATCTATTCCTCACTTTCCCATGTGGCCTCTATCATATTGTGGTGCCTCTATAACACCTTCACTAAGGATATAGACTTGCTCCTCAGCTACTTAACTTCCTTGGCCAGAATTTGCAATGGCTCCTCTTTATACGTCAAGTCTGGCTAGACCTATATCTCCTTTATAGCTATCATATGTGAGGGGTCTGATCTATATCATCTCAATATTGATACATGAAAAACATCATGTATCTACTATAGCTCAGGTGGCAATGCTAATTTACACACCAAAGGTCCCACTCTTTCTGTGATCTTGTAAGGCCTAATGAATATGGAACTGAGTTTCCCTTTCTTGCCAAATCCGAGCATCTTCTTCCAGGGCGACACTTTTAAGAACACTCGATCACTAACCTCATACTTGATATCTCACCTTTTCAAATTAGCATTTGATTTTTGTTGATCTGAGGTGGCTTTTAACCTTTCCTTTATAATATTGACTTTCTTCTGAGCATATTTGATCAATTTAGATCCAATGATATTGTTTTCTCCTACTTCACTCTAACAAAGAGGATTCATGTACCTTTTACCATACAAAGCCTCATAAGGTGACATCCCTAAGCTAGCTTGGTGGCTGCTGTTATACATAAACTTAGCTAATGCTAAGTATTGATCCCAGTTGCCTTTAATTTCTATCGCAAAGCTACACAACATATCTTCAAACACTTGTATCACCTATTTCTATTGTCCATTCGTCTGAGGATGAAATGCCATACTATATATCAATCGAGTACCCAATGCTTCTTGTAACATCTTCCAAAACCTAAAAGTAAATCTTAGGTCTCGATTTGAGATTATAGCTGCTGGTACTCCATGTAATCGCATGATCTCATCAATATACAATCTAGCTAGCTTTTCTAAAGAATAATCCATCTACATTGGTATGAAGTAAGTTGTCTTAGTCAGCCTATCTATAATCACCTATATTGCATCACACTTACTCCTAGTCAATGGCAATCGCATCACAAAATCCTTGGATATCTTCTCCCATTTCCATTCTAGAATTACTATTGGATGTAACAATCCAGAAGGAACTTGGTGTTTTGCCTTTACCTGCTGACAAGTCAAACATCGTGCCACATGTTTTGCTGCCTCTTATTTCATTCCTAGCCACTAGTAATGGGGTTTTAGCCAAAGGTACATTTTCGTGCTTCCTAGGTGAATGGAATATGGAGCTTCATAAGCTTTCTTTAAAATCTGTACTCTCAATCCATCCATGTCTAGCACACATAGCCTATTTTAATAGTATAGGCTTTCATCATCACTTAACTCAAATCCTATTACTTTTCCCTCTGTAACTTTACTTACAGGCTGCACCATTTGTTCGTCTCTCAATTAAGCTTCTTTTACTCGTTGCCTAAAGTTAGCTTTCACCTGCAGTTCAGCCAACACTATACCTTCTGCTGTTTATTCTACTTTAGGATGCATAAGCTTTGAGGTAGCAATAAGTTTCCTGCTTAAGGCATCTGTAACTACATTCACCTTTCCTGGATGGTAGTCGATCAATCAATCATATTCCTTGATTAACTCCATCCATTGCCGTTGTCTCAAGTTTATCTCCTTCTGTGTAGGCAAATATTTCAGGCTTTTATGGTCGGTGTAGATATTGCACTTCTCTCTAGTCAGGTAATATCTCTACACCTTTAATGCAAACACAATTGTAGCTAACTCTAAATCATGTGTCGGGTAGTTCTTTACATGAGCCTTCTATTGCTTGAAGGCATAAGCAACCACTTTGACTTCCTACATCAATAAACAACCAAGTCCATTGTGTGAGGCATCACTATATATAACAAATTCCTTCCCCTATTCTAGCTAAGTAAGAATGGGAGCCTCTATCAACATCTACTTCAATCTATCAAAAATAGCTTGACACTTATCATCCCACTCGAACTTCATATCTTTTCTTATCAGTCGTGTCAGTGGAGCAGCAATCATTAAGAAACCTTTTATGAACCCTTGGTAGTATCCTACCAATCCTATGAAACTCTGTATCTCAATCACATTCTTAGAAGGATTCCACTCTAACACCACTTTAACTTTGCTTAGGTCCACTCTGATATCTTCAGCTGAGGCAATATGACTTAAGAATGCTACTTCTCCCAACTAAATCTCGAATTTGCTAAACTTAGCATATAACTACTTCTCCCTTAGAGTTTGCAACACTATCCTGAGGTGTTGTTCATGTTCCTCTTGAGTTCTAGAGCACACTAAGATATCATCGATGAAGACAACAACAAACTGATCCAAATAAGGCTTGAAGATCCGGTTCATCAAATCAATAAAGGCTGCTGGGGCATTAGTGAGCCCAAATGGCATTACTAAGAACTTATAATGCCTATATTAAGTTCTAAAGGCAGTCTTAGGAATATCACTCTCTTTAATATGTAACTGATGATATCCTGACCTTATATCTATCTTGGAAAAGACACTAGCACCTCATAAATGATCAAAAGGATCGTCGATCCTAGGTAATGGATATTTATTCTTAATTGTAACCTTATTCAATTGCCTATAATCGATACACAACAGAAGCAACCCATTCTTCTTCTTCACAAACAACACAGGTGCTCCCCAAGGTGAAACACTAGGCTTGATAAGGCCTTTATCTAACAACTCCTGCAACTGCACCTTCAACTCATTTAACTCTACTGGTGTCATCTATATGGTGTAATGGAAATTAGATTCATGCTAGGATATATCTCAATCTCAAAGTCTAATTCTTGATGTGAAGGCAACCCTAGTAACTTGTTTAGAAACACATCAGGAAACTCAGAAACAATTGGTATCTAATCTAGGCTAGGGGTTAAAACACTCGTGTCTACCATAGAGGCTAGGAATGCTTCACATCCCTTCCGAATGAGTCTTCTAGCTATAATAGCTAAAATAATGTTAGACATAGAGTCTCTTTTACCTACAACAGTCACCCCTTGCCCATTTGGGGCTTACAGACTCAACCTTTTCTTTTCACAGTCAATCACTACTCTGTGCTCTGATAGCCAGTCCATACTAAGTATGGCATCAAACTAATAAAAAGGAAGCTCTATCAGATCTACTGAGAAGGTCTGATCGAGAATCATCATAGGATAGTGTCTATAAATTGTGTTCACTATCACACTCTAGCCAATCAGGTTACTCTATTGAATATCTAAATATATAGGTTCTAGCTTAACTCCTCTATCTCATGCTTATGTGGTGCAAATGTAAGAGTGTGTCGATCCTGGATCTATCAAGGCTAATATTGCAATATCAAATAAAAGAAATGTACCAGTGATGACGTCTGGAGCCTTAGCTTTCTCCCGAGCATGAATAGCATACTATCATGTAGGAGCTTTACCCTTTAACCAAGTCCTCTGATTGGTACTCAGTTGATCCTACCTCTACTATCTCGGGGATCTAACAAAAGCTATAGCAACTAATGCCTAGGTCTAGGTAGCCTCTGTCTGCCTCTGGGGGCAATCTCTCTAGTAATAATCTTTGGCTCTACATACGAAGCACTCACCTTATCTGAATTACTAGCTCTGACCCTAGTGCCTCCTCTGGCAACTCCTACATGTTAGAGGTGCACTTCTAACTATTGATACGAGAGCACTTGAGGCCTGCTAAGATAGAGGTGGTCAAGGCCTAGCAAAAAAACCCTTACCAGACCTTTATGATAGAGCCTGCTGGCCTGTCTATCTTTGGGACTACTGGCCAGGCTGAAAGTCCCTTTGTCTCTTACCCCTACCTAGAGCTGAGCTAGTCTGACCCATAATAAAAGGTCTCTTTCTCTAGAATAGCTCCCTCTTCTCTTGTAACATCTTTTCCATATCATAAGCCGCAGCTACTAACTCTGAGAAATCTTTGATCTTTGGAGTTAAGATTTATATCCTCAACTCTATATTGAGGCCCTTCTTAAACCTCTTGCACTTCTCTTCATCCGTAGGAATAAACTCTACTGTATACTTGCTCAAGCGAGTGAAGTCCTTCTCATGCTCTGAAATTAATCTTTTTCCCTACTTCAGATCGAAGCATTCCTGCCTCCTCTTATCCTTGTAAGACTTAAAAATGTACCTCTTTTGAAATTCCTTCAAGAAGAACTCCTAGGTGATATTAGTTATTGCCTTCCTTATCCTCAAAGTATCCTACTAGTGGAAGGCCTCTTCTTACAATAAGGAGGTGGAGCACTTCAGACACTCCTCCTCTGAACACTCCAATCGCTCTAATATCCTTGTGGTCTACTCTAGCCAATATTCTATCTTACTGCATACTCCCTCACAACTAGAAAGTCCACTGCACCCATCTTCTTCACCCTCTTTATGTAAGTCTTCTGCAATGTTAGGGGAGCTGGTGGAGGTGAAGGAGGTGTAGCAGGAAATAGAGCTAGTGGTGGTAGTGGTGGAGATGCTACGGTATGTCTTAACAAGTTTACTATTTGCTACAGCAATGCTAAAAAAGCTTGAGTCTGAGGTTATGGTTGAGGTGGCAATCGGTGAGTAACATCACTAGTCTTTGGAGTGGCTGCACTCACCTTTGGGCCATGTGGGGTGGTAGGAGCATAACTAGCCATCGCTTCCTCTCAATCTGGCAGGGTCCGCTCACTCATCATCTCTACAATTGTATAAAAACACTTATCAGCTTTAGGCAGTGTAGCTTGACCCAAAATAAAACCCTAAACTCATGCACTCATATATAGGATGCCTAGGAATGCCTAAACCCACTCTGGTACCACCAAATGTAACATTTCCTTGCCCATATTTGAAGGAAATAGGCAAAGAGCGCTACTTCACATTAGGTCACCTATTCCTGGATTTCCCTAGGGACCTTTCATATAACACTTACATAACTTTAACCAACTTTGACTTAACCTAACCTTTTAGTGTTTCTATATTATTTATCTTTTATTACTTCCTATTTTAGACTGTCAAAACTATAAATTTTGAATATTAAACATTCATAGAAAAACGGGCAGCATAACGACTACTTGGGTGACAAACCTAAAATATTCTTGCACAAAAAGCACTTCTAAAATAATCTCCAACTCAAACTTCATTTTTAGACCCTTTTGGTCCCCCAAAACCAATAACAATCATCACACAATAGAACACAGGGTCTCAGACTCATAGACACACAAACATAAACATGCATTTTCTATATATTAACAACTAGGTGTATATAGACATATAATATTACTAACTCAGCTCTGTACTTTACATACAACCCCCATGTTACACCTACTATACATGCCGCTTATCTACATCAAACCAAAAGAGAACAAAAAGATACCCAGGGGACTCTAAAGTAGCTACACTAGTTTTGGCTACAGCTGATCGATAAACAAATCTATAGCCTATGCATCATTACACTGACATGTTGAGTATAAACTCAGTGGTGGAATAGACAAAATAAAGTATGTCATACATGCAGGCACACATATGAATCATGTCGCACTTCAGCCTAGATGCCACTTACCCTATTCAATTATGTCTAGTTCTTTCATTAAGTCAAAGTTCATATAATTATAGTTCAGGATTAAGTTCATTACATTTTAGGCCTATAACAGACAGACAACACTTTAAGACCCCGAATAGCGAGAACTATCTTATGCAATGGCCCACATTTTAGACCTTGTAGTTGTACCTACCTCACTTGATAATAGGGATCAATCCATAGACCTCCCAATACCGGATTGGCAGATAGCAGGGATCAGTTCATAGACCTCCTAATATATGCAAATGGGATAGCAAGGATCAGCCCCGTGGGACCTCTCAATACCTTAAATCATATCTCCAAACATCACAGGTTGATAGTAGGGATCAACCTTATGGGACCTCCACATATCCATAGACATCAAATAGGTAGTAGGCCCATCAAAGTTTTATGACCAATACACCCCTTTCTAGCCTTATAGCGATGCCCCACACTGTAGGTAACATCACTCAAGCCTAAAGGTACTGTTCATAGAACTCTAGCTTACGAGGGTTACATTAACCTAGACTTATCTTATAAGGAAGAGCCTATATCGATTTTTGACAAAGTGATGAGAAAGCTTCAAAACAAGATCATACCCTTGGTAAAAGTTTAGTGGAAGTACTATGGAATGGAAGAAGCTACATGGGAAATAAAAGCTCAAATGAGAGAGCAACATTTGTAGTTGTTTGAGTTAGGTAATGTCAATGATGACATTTCTTTTAAAAGGAGAAGAAATGTAACACCCGAAAAATCCCGATGTTCTAAATAGTACTTCCCGAGACATGAATAGTATTTTCCTATGGTCGGAGGCACTAATTCTACTGAATCTAAGTATTAATTACAACATAATTTTTGGTGAAATTTGATGATAAAATGAAGTCATTTATATGGTTAAAAATGACAATTAAATTTTTACGGCATTGTCACATGAATAGTGACCTATTTTTAGTTGAACATAAAATATTGAAAAGTTGCTCACAAATTTTTAAGAGTAATACGACCTTGTAATTAAAAATCCTTTTTAGCATGTTGGCATTAGAATTTGAATTTTTAGATGTCGAAAAGTATTTTTTAAAAAATCAGTTAATTCAATTTATCTCATTTTTCGAGCTCTAGATTTTAGAGGTTTATGTGGCCTAAATTAAGTGAATTTTTGCATGTAAAATTCAAATTAAATTAAGGTTAAAAAAGAAGGAAAAATAAAAAGAAAGAAAGGAGAAAAAAAATAAAATGTTTTTTAAAAGTATAAATAGGTAAATTCTAATTATTTTTGGTCAAACGTTCAAACAACTCTCCTCCTCTCTTTTCGTCTCTTAGCCGATGCTAACAATAGAGGCTTTCCTTTATAATTGACTTATTTTCCTTCAAATTTACCTCATTTTATGCTATTTGATCATGAGATATAAGCCTCCATGACCTTTCAAACCTATTTCGAGCAAGAAATTTAAAGAAAATTGAAGGAATTGCTCAGTTTTTAAGCTTGATAAATAGTGACCATCTTCAGTTCAAGTAAGAATTTTTGAATCCTGATTTTTTTTCCTATGTTCCTCAAGTGCCCAAGAGCATTGTATATGGTCGATTTTCAATTCTAATGTCTATGTGATTTACTATTAATTTTAATAAAATGAACCTATAACTTGCAATTAAGCAAGGCGAGAAATCTCGAGGTAATGGGAAAGCCAAGGCATAGGTAGTCCTGGAGAGTGTATTATGATCCTCTTGGTGTGTGTAATCTAGTTAGACAGTGCTTAATTGATATATTGCCCTAAATATACATAATATGTCAATTATGAGTAATTATGTGTAGAATGCCCATTTATGTATATTGATGAATTTTATTATGTTAAATGTTAAATAAGATGTATAATGATGCATTTAAGATGGTTTGAATGCATGAAAATAATGTAGAAGTCATATTATAATTATAAAGCAAATATGTGCAATATGATGTAAATAGTGTACAATTATGTGTTTATGACTAATTTTGCTTGTAATTTGATTAAAACAAGTTTACATACATGCTAGAAGTATGATGGAGCAAATAAATTGGTGGGAATACATAAGGAAGTGTGTGATGACATTATAAACATATTACATGTGTGTTATGTAAATGTTAAGGGCTTATGCCTAAATGATGTATTATGCTTATATATGACTTATATACATGTTGTATGATATGTTGGATGTGTATGGAGTAAATTATGGGTTTAAAATGAAAAGGTGCCTTGTAAATGTATAACATTATACATATGCTTATATGCTTTAATAATGTATGTTAGACATGTTAAATGCACATGTATGGTTGTATATACCTAAATGTGTATAAGATGGGATATGTATGATATATGTATGATAAGTGATGAGGCATAAGGCTTAGTGGCCAAATGGAACTTGATGTATACTTAATTATGTATGTTTGGCTATTTACGGCCTTATGACAATGAATAAACAAATGAGGAAAATAAGCTTAAGTATGTGTAACACCCCCTGCCTAAATTATAACAAAACTAGGCAAAGGACATTACTTCCTAGAGATCACACATCATAGGATTTCCCTAGGCAGCTTTAGTTTTACTTTACTAATATTTATTTTATTCAGTATTAAAAATTTATTTAGTGGAACCAATGGTTTTCCATATATGTCCATGTCATATGACCCTCATATGCCTGCTCTTATAGCAAATTACCAGAGCATGCTACTGTCTATAGCAATAATTCATTCTTATTTACTATTTATTGGTATTTTAATTCCATGATCATAGTGTTACCCAATGACCCCCAGTAACATGGATGAGTGCCTTTATCTACTCTGTACATATCAATATCAAAATAAAATCTTACCTAGATAGTCTTTGGCTACACTACTGGTCACTTCACACTACTGGCTACGTTTATCACCTGTGTATCAAACAACCGATATGTTGAGTATACACTCATGGTGAATTTAGTGAAACATGCATTATACGACAAAATTTTTCATGCACACACACAAGCACCCAATAATAATTTAACTAATAATTATCTTACTATTTGTAGGTTATTCATCATATTTTAGATATCTATTCTCTTTGTGTTACTTCCTAGTACTTGGTTTGTGATTAGCTATAGTAACAATTATCAATGAATATGTTGACAGTACTAATGAATTCCTTCTAATATATCTTATCAACTATCAAATTATGGTTCTACCATTCTTTTCTATCTTTTAGCCCTCTTGATTTGAAACCTTACTTATTCTTTGTCTTATGTTATTTTTCCTCAATCTATCTATTACTCTATTTGGGTTGTTTAGTAATTTGTTTTAATTATTGTCTAACTAGCTTACATTGTTATCCTCTTTATCCTTTTGACACTTAGTTTATTTAATGTACTGCTTTATTTATAGAGTCCATTTAAGGTTTACTTATAATGATCTCACAGTTTTATAACCCCTTCATTTAGATGTTCCTATTGTCTATCTTAATGACATAAGTCATATACATCCTCTAAGTTTTATCATAATATTAATTATGTCCATTAAGTACCTTCTTATATCTTGTCTTTCATTTCTATTGCTTTTACTCATAGGTTATTCCAATTATTATAAATTAAAATGCCTATATTTTTATTGTATGCCATTAATTTCATTTAGGCTTTTTAGTCATTTTATTTATAGCCTCAAAGTTTATAGAAAACTCTAAATCATTAGATATTTGGAATTATATTATGCAGTGGCCCCTATTTTGGCCCTCAGTAGCTATACCTACCTAGTCTAAGAACTAAACAAATTAATATCAAAGATCATCATGTATAATGGCCTACATTTTAGACCTCAGCATCTATACACAACCTCTCTCTGATAGTAGGGATCAATTCCTAGGAACCTCTCAATATTAGATTAGTAGATAGTAAGGATCAGTTCGTGGAACTCCCAATATCTATAATAGGGATAGCAGGGAATAGCCCCATAGGACCTTCCAATATCCCAATATGTATCAACATCATTAGCATCATATATCTAGTGGATAGCAAGGATCAACCCCGTAAGACCTACCAATATCCACAATCATCAAGTGCATAGCAGGGATTAGTTTGCAGACCTCCCTATACATAAAGCATGTGGGCTCAAATAAATGCTCAATAGCTATACCCACCATACACTAGCTAAAATCTATTTAGACCTAACCTCTAGTAGCTACTAATCCCTAGTTGATAGGTCAACCTATCTAGTATATTTCCAACTATTAGGCTAATAACTATGTTATTTCATCTTTACAATTAGTCTTTATTCTTCTCGTTATCTGGATATCCTTAAAGAGAACATTATCCCTATTTTATTAGTCTGTTATTGTATAATTTAATAATTACTTTGTGTTTTTCTAGTTTAACTAGTCTCTCATAACTAAATTTCTTTTTTCATTCTCTTCAATAATATCATTCATTTCTCTTTTCTTCATTTTTATATTTTGTTTCTACTTCTTTTTCACATAAGGTGTACGTATACTACTTTACTATCATCTACCTCATAGTTTGTTATCTTTTTATTCCATGCTATATATTTCCCTTTTTATAAGATAACAATTTTATACCTTCTATTTCCAGTTTTTTGCTTTTTACAATTAGGGTCTTAGTTGTACGTTATTAACTATCATGCTTAGTTTATGTCTTAGTATATTACCATTCTCAACTTTGTAACGATTATATCATATAAATAATTTTTATTGTATTGTCATTCATACTCCAACCTTTTTACATAAATTACACAAAATATTCGCTTGTTTAGTCATTCCATTTTATTTATTCATAGGTTAAATATTAGCGGTGTATCATGCCCATAAAACTAAATCTTCTATTCTTAACATTATTTATAATTTTAGTTAACTTACTATTTTTTATTCCATCACCAGTCATTTATTTAGATTATTTCCATGTCATTAGAGCATAATTATGGGCCAACCTCCTCTGATCATTCCTTTCTTAATTCTTTAACTTGGATTAGCTTTTGAGAATCATAGAGGTTAAAAACCTTTTATGTGGGATTTGATTATAAGAGGAGAGAGAAAAGAAGAAAAAAAGGAGGGAAAGGAGAAAGAAAGTGGCATCAACCACCATGTGGAAAATAGGGGAGAAGATGAATTTGGCACACGTGGCACCCCCCCCCCACATCTATAACCCTTTTTATATTAGATAGGTAGACAGCCCGAATCATGCCACGTGGTAATTCGTCAGTCCGTTTTAACACCAGTTTTATTTTAAATTTTAGAAATTCAAAATAATCTCTCTAGACCTCCAAAAATCATGATTCTAGTGCTAAAAATTCTTGATAATGCCCATTAAGGGCCACATAAAATTTCAAATCAAAATTCCTTTTGAAACTAGGGTTACTATTCATTCGCGTAAATCAAAAATTTCGAATAATTATCAAACAACCTTGGAATATTAAATTGCCTTCACTAGTGAACACATTGGAATTTTTGAGCTCCAGGGTGTGCTATTTTTAGGTCCATCTGAGCACTTCTCAGAGTGATCCTAGCACAACCTCAATTGAAGTCACTATTTACTAGTTCTCAGCCCGAAATGATTGATTGGTTCTGTTAAAATTTTTAATTCACTTGTTTTCATCATTTTCTAGTCAGTCAAAGTTATTTAACCAATACCCCTTTTTGGCTGCTATATAGTCCTTTAATGTCCTAGATGACACCATACTGAGCTTGGGAGTACTATTCACAGAATGATGATTTTTTAGGCAATACAATTGTTCCTTTCTTATGAAATTTCATACTCGAAATTTTTCTTGGTTGTATAATTAGTTACTTGAACATTCCATTTTTTTTTATCTTTATACTATTTTTCCTTTGATAGGTTTAGACCTTTATACCTTAATTATGTCTAGTCTTTTGTAGATGCACCCTTATTCTCTATTTAGTTTCTTGGACAACATGAATTTATAAAACTCTTATTTTAGCTCTTTCATTCTTTATTAAGAGGTTTCCCTTTATGAAACCTTATCTCCACTTTCCTGTGGTTATTGGTGGAGCTCTTTTAGTGTGCTCTTTAACCTTACTACATCAGATTTAGTTATCTTTTATTATTAGATAATAAAAAGCAGGATACTTCTACAATATTATACTTCCATGCTCTATTACTAGTTAGAACACATAGCACTGTGAAAGTGTTCTTATGCACTTGCATGTCTTCCAATGCTAGGCTCTACATATCTTGGTTTCCTCAATTTCTTTTGTCTTATACATAAGGCAAGTTCATCCATTCCAAACTCTCTTACACTTTATCTTATTCACGATTGTTCACACCATCTCATTCTTTGGTACTAACTTTGATACAAATCCTGGCATTACTAGGCAATACCCTCATTTAAATTTTTTCCTAAATTCTTCTTATTTGAGCTTCCCTTTAAGATTCTTAGCCATTGAAATATGCATTCTCCTTTCCTTGTTTTTACCAACATTACTCCTAGTTCACATTAATATAATTCATCTAAGGCAGATTCTTTAATCACCTTAACTGTATACCATATTGCTTTTACTTAATCATTTCTTTTGATTGACTACTTATCCCACATATTTATGCCTTAAAGATATTTAAAGAAGTCTTTATAACTAATTTTCTTTTATACTTTTAGTAGTTCCTATATTTCACCTTTATTACCTTTCTCATAAATACTCTCATTTCCACTGACTACCTCGTTCACTTCCCCTTTTAGGCTTAAAGTATAAACTATTCCGTTCTTCTCACTACAATTTATTAGTGTGTTTTCACTTTTTCATTTTCACTATAATCCCTATAGGGTTCTCACCTTAGCACATTTAGTTCTTCTTTACTTATGCATTCGTATAAACACTAGTCTCTTTTTGTTTTTTTTTCCATAAAATCCTCTTTCTACTTATGGTTCCCTATCATTTCTTTTCTATTATCACCAAATCACTTCTCTCTTTTTTCCTTATCTTTATCAAGTCCTTTTTCTATTAGGGCTATTAATATGCCATGCTCATTTTATACAACATATGTGCATAATGCAATTATGTAAAGTGTCAAGATGCAACTTAAGCTACATAATACAATGCGCAGACCCAATAATGAATGCATCAAGAAAAATAATAGCCCTCATCCTTAGGGATCTTGATAGATGTTTCCTATCCTTAACTCTATTATTTCTCTTTTACTATAATTATCTAGCTCAACCTTGTTAGACACTTGCATCTTTTTTATTGCATGCTTTGATCACACTAATCCTATAGTTCTCACTTTTGCCCCTCAACATTGGGGTTTTATGACTATGCCCTTCTAACTTCCGTACCCTATAAAGGTTTGATGACATTTTCCCTGCTTACATCAAGGTTTATAAGAAACTAGATCACCTCACTCTATGGCTTAGTCAATTACCCATTATAGCTTTATAGAGGTATTCGATCTCACTAGGTATAATGCACCAATCATTCATTCATTATTTAGTAGACACTAAGTCCATTATTATTCTTCTTATCTTTGGGATTCCTTCAAATCTTCTTTTTTGTCCTCTCATCAAGGTTTATTACCTATATTTTGTGTTATTTCTCTCCCCTATAGCTTACTTATATCTCTTTATCTTAAATATTCATATTCATTAATCCGTACTAACCACCAATCCCACTGCCTTTCTTTGTAGCATTATTTGCCTCCACATTCAATACTCTATTTCATGGGAGAGTATACCAATTCCTCGTTACCTGTTATCTATTTCTTACTCACAATACTGAGCTAGACTTTATCTTTCCCCTTTTATGTAAAGTTTTATTCACCTTACAATCATTTTATAGTCACTAATGAATATGTAGGGTTACTACACTTTCTCTTTTTTAGATTTTTCTTTACACTTTTTGCTTAAATATCCACACAGTTCTATCCTTATCATCCATTAAACTCATTACCCTTCACAAAAACATTATTGATTTCCACATATGTTCTCTTTAACAACACTAACTATTTTAACTTACAAGGAAAAGGATTATACATAGTCATAATATCATTACTTTTTCCCACTGTTCCCTTTATAAGGAAGTTCACATGCTCATTTCACCAGCAGTTCGCTAATGACCTTCACTTTCTAGTACTTGGTTTGTGATTAGCTATAGTAATAATTATTAATGAATATGTTGAGAGTACTAATGAATTCCTTCTAATATATCTTATCAAATATCAAATTATGGTTCTACCATTCTTTTTTATCTTTTGGCCCTCTTGATTCAAAACCCTACTTATTATCTATCTTTTATTATTTTTCTCAGTCTATTTGCTACGTTGTTTAGGTAGTTTAGTAATTTGTTTTTATTATCATCTAACTAGCCTACATTGTCATCCTCTTTATCATTCTGACACTTAGTTTATTTAATGTATTGCTTTATTTATAGAGTCAATTTAAGGTTTGCTCATAATGATCTCACTCTTTTATAACCCTTTCATTTGGATGTTCCTATTATCTATCTTTATTACATAAGTCATTTATATCCTCTAGGTTTTATCATAATATTAACTGTGTCCATTGAGTACTTTCTTATAGCTTATCTTTCATTTCTATTGCTTTTACTCATAAGTTATTCTAATTGTTATAAATTAAAATGCCTATAATTTCATTATATGCCATTAATTTCATTTAGGCTTTTCAGTCATTTTATTTATAGCCTTAAAGTTTAGGGAAAACTCCCAATTATTGGATACCGAGAATCATATTACGAAGTGGCTCCCATTTTGGGCATCAGTAACTGTACCTACCTAGTCTAAGAACTAGACAAATAAAAAAAAGATCATTATATATAGTAGCCCATATTCTGGACCTCAGCATCTTTACCCACCCTCTCTCCAATAGTAGGGATTAGTTCCTAAGAACCTCCTAATATCAGACTAATAGATAACAGGGATTAGTTTGTAGACCTCTAATATCTACAATGGGTATAGTAGGGATTAGCCCCATTGGACCTCATAATATCCCAACACATATCAACATCCTATATCTACTGGATAGTAGGGATCAGCCCCGTAGGACCTATCAATATCCATAATCATAAAGTGGGTAATAGGGATCAGTCTACAGACCTCCTAATACTTAGAACATGTAAGTTCAAATAAATGCTCAGCGACTGTATTTACCATACACAGGCTAAAATCTATTTAGACCTAGCCTTTAGTAGCTGCTAATCCCTAGTTGATCGGTCAACCTATCTAATGTACTTCTTGCTATTGGGCCAATATCTATATTATTTCATCTTTATAATTGATCCTCATTGTTCTCGTTAGCTGGATATCCTCAAAGAGAACATCACCCCTATTTTAGTAGTCTGTTATTTTATAATTTAATAATTACTTAGTGTTTTTCCAATTTTACTAGTCTCCTACTAACAAATTTTGTATTTCACTCTCTTCATTAATATCATTTATTTCTCTTTTCTTCGTTACTATATTTTGTTTCTATTCCTTTTTCACATATAAGTGTATGTATACTGCTTCACTATCATCTGCCTCATAGTTTGTTATCTTCTCATTCCATGCCATATATTTCCCTTTTTATAGGATAACAATTTTATCCCTTATATTTCCAGTATTATGCTTTTTACACTTAAGGTCTTAGTTGTACGCTATTAAGTATCATGCTCAGCTTATGTCTTGGTATATTACCATTATCACCTTTTTAACAATTATGTCATTTAAAGATTTTTATTGTTTTGTCATTCATACTCCAACCTCTATACATAAATTACACAAAAATATTCACTTATTTATGTAATGCCTAAAAAAATCATTATTTGATGAATAGTACTCCCGAGCTTTAGATAGTGTCTTTTGGGACATTGAAGGGCATATAGTAGCTAAAAAGGGGTAATTGTTGAACAACTTTGATCAATTAGAAAATGATAAAAACAAGTTAATTAAAAATTTTAGCAAAATAAATAAATTATTTCAGGCTGAGAACTAGTGAATAATGACTTTAGTTAAGGTTGTGGCAAAACAGCTTGGAAAAGTGCTCGGATAGACCTGAAAATAGCACACCCTGTAGCTCAAAAATTCCAATGAGTTTATTAAAGAAGG
>CANXYI010016214.1:0-12610 GCA_948208565.1 Hura crepitans
CATATCATCAAAACTTCATCTAGGTCTGAATCCTATTAAAAGATCCACTAGAGATAAAAAATTATTGAAGAAAGAATAAAATGTTTCTTTTATCCCTTTCAGGTGATATAAAAATAAAAAAATAGTTAATATATTTAAGATAATCATGTATTTACAAAATATTGTCCCAATTCATCCGATCCAGGATGTGATATGGTTAGGAAAGATGAATTGGATATGGATAGTTCTAATGAGATTTCTTTCTCGAACAAAAATCCATTTTTTTTATTTATTTCACCTATTCCATGATAAAAACAAAGGGATACATTTTACACCATGGTTTTGAATCGGACGAGAGATTTCAAGAAATGTCAATCCATTCACTCTATCAATAACCAAGCCTGATTTGATGTATCATAAGGGATTTACTTTTTTTTATTGATTCCTACAAATTAGATTAAAAATAATTCTTAAATGAGGTATTCAATTTTAGGGATGAATCCAAAAAGAAATCTTTTTTGGTTTTACCTCTTATTTTTTATGAAGAGAATGAATCTTTTTGTTAAAGGATTAGAAAACAATGAGCCTTGATCTCGTGTAAGAATGATTTGGAAGATCCAAAACTAAAAATAGTGGTATTTGCTAACAACAATGTAATGGATGCAGTCAATCAATATGGATTGATACTAAATTTGATTCAAATCTAATATAGTACCATGGGTATATAAGAATTGTATTGACTTAATTCTTTTTAATAAGTAAATTTGATCACAACTTCGAATATGGAATTCAAAGGGATCAAAGAGGAAATGATACTCTGAATCATATAACAATAATGAAATATATGATCGACCAACATTTATCAAATTTGAAACTGAGTTAAAAGAAATGGTTCATCCTCTTATTTTTCTTTCACGAATCAAGAGATCCATGAATTGGGATCCTAATGCATATAGATACAAATGGTCTAATGAGAGTAAGAATTCTTAAGAACATTTCATTTCTGAGTAGAGGAGCCATTTTCTTTTTCAAGTAGTTTTTGATTGATTATGTATTAATCAATATTCAATTGATTAGTCTGAGGTTATTAACAAAAAAGATTTGTCAAAGTCACTTTATTTCTTTTTATCAAAGTTACTTATTTTTTTGTCTAAGTTCTTCTCTTTTTGTCTAACTCATTTCCTTTTTTTCCTTGTGAATTTTAAGAATATCCCCATTCATAAGTCCAAAATCCATATCTATGAATTGAAAGGTCCAAATGATTAACTTTGCAATAAGTTGTTAAAACTAATAAGTCTTCAAATCATTCAATTAAAAAAATTGAAACCCTTCTTGTTAAAGATCATGATACTTCCCAAGAATCAAAATTTTTGATTAAAGGATGAACAATATCACCATTTTTGTGAAAAAAGATACCAAAGTGGATGATTGACTCACTCTATATAAGAACTAATTACAGGAAATCTTTTGATAACACAGATTCCTATTTCTTAATGATATCTCATGATCAAGACAGTTGGCTGAATCCCATGAAACCATTTCATAGAAATTCACTAATATCTTCTTTTTATAAAGTAAATTGACTTCAATTCTTGAATAATCTACATCATTTCTGCTTTTATTGTAATAAAAGATTCTTTTTTTTTTGTGAAAAAGGCCCGTATCAAGAATTCTAATTTTATGTATTGAGAATTCCTCAATATTTTATTCATTCACAAAAAAATATTTTTTAGAGAGAGATACTATTTCACTAATAGAATCATAGGTATCTAACAAATTCATACCTATTGATTTTCCACAAAGTGGTAATGAAAGGTATAACTTGTATAAATCTTTCCATGTTCTAAACTGATCCAATCCATTCATTTGTAGAGCTATTTATTCGATCATAAACATTTCTGGAACACTTTAATAGAAGGATAAATAGTCAATTTTTAAAGAACTTATTATTAACCACTTTTAGATATGAATCTATATGATTCAAAAGGGAAGAACTTGCATTATTATCTCAATTTCAATTTAAACATGGGTTTAATTCACACTCTATATTCTAAGAAATATTTACCATCTAAAAAGAGGAAAAATAAAGTCTTTGTCTAAAGAAATGTGTTGAATAAGGGCAAATATATAAACCCTTTTAATGAGATAGTACTTTTTTAACTCTCTCAAAATGGAATCTATTCTAAACATATATGCCACGGTTCCTTACTTTGACATGGTACAAATATCTAAATTTGATATTTTTAGATACCCTTTCAAACCTATTACTGATACTAAGTAGCAGTCAAAAATTTGTATCCATTTTTCATCATAAATGCATGAATAAGATATATCTTAGTGAATTCTTTAGAAAAAATTATGTCTTCGGCAATGGAATTTGATAAGTGAGATTTCAAGTAAGTGTTTACATAATCTTCTTTTATCCGAAGAAATGAATCATCGAAATAATGAGCCACTATTGATATTAACACATTTGAGATCATCAAATGTTAGTGAGTTCCTCTATTCAATCTTTTTTCTTCTTGTTGTTGTTCGATATCTCATTTGGATACATATTCTTTTTATTTCTTGAGCCTATAGTGAGTCACAAATAGAGTTTAAAAAGGTCAAATCTTTGATGATTCCATCATACATGATTGAGTTGCAAAAACTTTTGGATAGGTATCCCACATCTAGACTGAAATCTTTCTGGTTAAAGAATCTCTTTCTAGTTTCTTTAAAATAATTTGGCAGCAACATGCCATGGGGTGGTGGTCCCGCTTATAGGGTTAAATTTATACATTATAAGAAGAAATCTTTGAATATTAATTTCATCGATCTAATAAGTATCATACCAAATCCCATCATCAAATCACTTTTTTGAGAAATACAAGACATCTAAGTCATATAAGTAAAGAGATTTATTCATTGATAAGAAAAAGAAAAAATGTGAACGGTGATTTGATTAATGATAAAATAGAATCCTTGCTTACAAATAGTGATTTGGTTGATGATAAAGAAAGAGAATTCTTAGTTCAGTTCTCCACTTTAATGATAGAAAAAATGATTGATCAAATTTTATTGAATTTGACTCATAGTGATTATTTATCTAAGAATAACTCTAGTTATCAAATGATTGAAGAGCTAGGAGCAATTTATTTACGACACTTAATTGACATTCATAAAAGTATCTAATGAATTATGAGTTTAATACACCATATTCAGTAGAAAGACGAATATTCCTTGCTTATTATAAGATAATCACTTATTCACAAACCTTATATGGATGAATTGTTTTTATTTCCCATCTTATAGAAAACCCTTTTTCGCTCTGCTTAGCCTTATCCCCTTCTAGGGTTTAGTGATAGGTTCTATAGGAACTAGGTGATCCTATTTAGTTAAATACCTAGTGTGTAACACCGTACCTTAAGGTCACCTCTGACAACCAATAAGGAATATTACCCCTTGAGTTTAGGCTTAAACATGTGGAGTTATCATTTGTTTGACTTATCATGATAGTGGGACTAAGTTAAATCTAGCTGCAAATTTTATCGCCTTGGGGGTTATGTGTTCCTAAGCTGATAGCCTAATTTGAGATTCTGGCAGCATGATAGCTGTTCAGGGCTTATTTAAAATTTTAACTTGTAGATAACATTTTTAGATGTGTTCATCTATCTTCCAATAACTATGTCAGCATTAAGACACACAATCTTGTATATCAATATGACATTAAGTTTATCACCCTTATGGCAACTCAAGGACACAACTAATCCACCTGAATTGGGTAGATCCCAAGGTTTTTTTAGCTCATGTCTCAAGTCACATGCACGACCATACAAAGGGAATCATATTCCTAGTTGTAGACTAAGTCCACACAAGTATAAAATTTAGGATATACTTCTTATACACACACACACACACACACATATAATTATGTTACATGAGACTACATGATATTAACAGTCTATTGCATGTGATGACACATTGCAATACTAGGCAAGACTAATTTGCACTGTATCTTATATCTTCCTTAGCATTCTCTCATAACCTGCACATCAAACAAAAACTATGTTAGTGTTCTTTCTTGAGAAGATGTATATAATCACCCAAATATGTTATCTTGGTTATAGTCAAAGGCATACTTAGGCATGTAACAAAATTATGGGTTAAGCTCACTTATAGATATTGAGCACTTTTCACTGGGAGTCCTAAACATCCTTAAATACATTTTCCATCCTCTATTATAGCTTGTTAGGCATGCTCACGACATATACAAATTAATGACATGTATATCAAAGTTCTATTCTTGCTTGTTATCATGCCTTTCTTAACATCCCAGGCTTTTATATATATCATGTACCAATAACACGTACACATTAACTACAACTTATAGTAATTATTCCACTTTAACTATTAAGCTTTCATAACATAAACAAACAATATAGGCTATGCAATATACTAGTTAAATATTTGTGCTATTAATATATGATTTGCATACATATAAGAACCCATTCTACCATACTTGAGATTATCTATTTTTACAACTGATAAGCTTGGTTATTTATGATTGTAGTCTTACTAGTGCACATTATGGTGTATAGCCATGGATGCATGTATAACTAGATGTTATGATAACAAAATCATGCATACATGTGTATTGTTATGTTAATTTATTTATGATTATGTTAAAAGAAAGCCATAAATAATATACCAACAGAACTTCTACGAAGAAAGGATAAACGGGGAAAATTGATAATGGGGTTAAAGCCCTCAACAAATCTGATAAAGCTGTAACCTCAGCAAAATTACGGACAAAAGGCATGTTTATGCCAACTGATAGTTGATAAGAAGGCATATCTAATGCTAAGCTGATAACTGATAAGAGGCATATTTAATGCCTTACAGTACTACAAATCCCTAACCTGGCATACCAAGTCTATCCTATCCCAAGTTTTATCAAGATACTACCCATGCTTTATTAGATTTGTTATAATTTGAGCTTATAGTAATTCACTTCCTTATTTGATCTCTATTTGATTATAATATAACCTAGTACTACCTAACATTAGTTTTATAGCAACTCCTGTTAATCCTCTATTTCTTCTACTTTCTCCCTTCGAAAGTGACTATGATATGTATCATATAAATACTTACATTGCACATGTAGAAATCGTATAACTCATCTTATCATATAAATTATGGATTAAAGATTAAATTATTTGCATATAGGTTACTGTAGTTCTCAAGCATGTATAATCATTGATGCACCATCTACTCAAGTATATGTAAGAAACAAATTCTCATGTATGACTCCAACTGGACAGCTCATCTTACATGAGGACTGCTTATACATCTAAAAGTCTGTTGGCATCCTTTAGGATACTCAGATTGTATATTGATCAAATGTTTAATTCATGTTTAACCTGGATACAATTAAAATATTATGCTCACATTAGATACTTCCTCTTTTTACACAAAGACACCCATATTTATATATAGCTACATTCTATAATATACTTTGTTATATGAATATAAATGCATATATTCTATGCTCTTTTTAATCACCTTGATTACTTTAAAGTTTTTGCATGCTAGACATAAGGTATCTATAAATTTGTAAGACACATTTTCCAACTCTGAGACTCAATCACATTTTAACCTCTTACATGTATGATAAGACCCACATTTTCATAACAATAAGCTTATACTATGTATTTAGCATCTCTCTATATCATTATCATTTTAACATAACACAAGGAATATTCACCCATGTCAAGTATTCACTAAATAATTAAGTCATACTTCGTATGTAAAAGGTTGGACTCATTTACCTATTCACATAGTAGAAGAAAACACCTTAAGGATGAAAACAAGCATCACAATTAAATTAGTTAGGCTCAATTATAAAAGCTTGAAATTAAGGCAACTCCCTATAATTTTCATGATACCTATATAGAATAAGTGTAAAACTCTCACAATTATATCTGAAGCTTATAGATACGAATATCATTACTTGATATATTATGATACTACCTTCTCATTATAATGTGTTGTTTATTTCCAAAATGGACGTATCACATCTAACATATGGTTTAATTATTCCCTATTCAGGTGTCATAGCTCCTCTCCTCCTATACCATGTGATTCCACTATATCTTCCATTAAAAGGGCTTACACTTGATTATCACCTTACTTTGCCTATTAAGGGCTCTAAAAGAGAATGTGCCTATTACAATCTATTTAACCAAATTTATTTTGATAGCTCATGTATAGATTAATCTTAGGAAGTATAAGTAGGAACTAATTTTACTTGTGTAACCTATGTCCTTACTAACTCTCATCTAACTTTCCCGTATGTATGCTTGAACACTGATGTTATAACTAGTATAGCACTATACTCATATTTGTACATGTATTCCTATAATGTCAAAAAGGTAAAATTTATTTGAATTGGTCCCTTTGATATAATAACACCTTCATAACTTTCAAATTAATTACTATATAACCACACCTTCTCACTTTCACCTCAATCTGATTAATGCCACACATAAATGGGTTCTATTGTTGCATTTATATGCATCATAAGACATGTTCCTCCTTTTCATCTATTTATACTATTGTCTATATTCCCAAGCAATTGACTTATTCCCTAGGTTCAGATAGGTAGCCTATTTAACAATTATAGACTTAATTCATGATATATGTATGAACATGTAATTTACCTAAATTGTACTTATTCTAGGCTTATGACTATAGATACCCCATAGCTAATCTTACATGATGCTATTTTTACCTTAAGGTTGATCATACAAAAACCAAACTTATGTTATAGCCTAGCTTACTAAATTTGGATTTGTATCGATGTATACTTAGGTGTATGGATCTAGTTAAATACATATGATAGTTGGCTTCTTACAGATAAGCACCAATATACTTCCTTCATTGTAAGATTTATATAACCTAGCATATAGTTTGGTTTTGAGAATAATTTATAGGAAGACATTCACCTTAACTATAGTTGCTTGTTAACTCCTATACCAACCCGTTATAGTCTGAAGTTCTATAATTCCACTAACTCTTAGCCTTTAGTTTGAATAATGATACCTAAACCTCCCAAATTAAATTATGATAACATTTTTTTTTATGTCTTACATCTTTATTTAATGATTCATCTACAAAACACCGAAACTGGAGTCGGCCAAGCCTAGCATGGCCTTAGACTACACTACACCTAATAGTACTCTCTAACCTTTATTGTGCATTTGGATCCTTATTCATAATCAATTATTTATAATAAAAATAAAAGTTTCCTTTCCACTATCATCAAGCTCAATTTTAGTTCTTGTTAATTTAGTTTAAACACTCAAATCCCCTTTCGGGCAAAAGCAATTTAAACAGTACCAATTAAATTTCAAAATCATAGGCCCAATACATTCATACCTTGGCTAAAGACTCTAAAATTTCCTCATTGCTATTGAAATCCTACTGTCCAAAATGTCAAAGCAATAACCCTTCTTTAGATTCCTATAATTCCTACTCAGTTCATGTTCTCTGCCATAACAAATTCATCCAATTACACTTAGAAATCTTTAGAAATCAAAATAAAAAAGTAACAGAAGGAATTCATCTCAAGTTCTCACCTATTTTTGAAAGAATTTTATCTCTCCTTCTATTCGTATGGCAATAGGGGAATCGACTCTATTTTATGCCAGTAGCTCATCTCTAACTTCCTCGAGCTGCTTCTCTTTTGCCAATTTAAAATCATCCTTTATCTCTTCCTCCCTTACTTTGATTCAGCCATTTCTCTCCCTCTCCCCTTGAATTAAAAACCTTATACTGCTACAAAATTTTCCTCGTGGTTTAGCTCTATAAGCCCCTTTGTGATAACATCTACTCATACTGTACCACTCACACATTCAGCTGTTTGTTGCTATTTACACCTGACTGTGAAATTCCTAACCCCAAACAGTAGCCAGAGTTCGTGCTCTTCACCATCAACATGCCAACATTGTTATCTGAAGCCTTACAAATATGACAATAGTCACCACTCTGCCTTATCGAACAACACACCTTTTTTCTTGTCTATCTCATTCCTCCTCTTTTTGTATCAGTCCCCTTTTTTTCCTCTTTGATTTTCTTGTTTCTCTCCTTTTTTTCATTTCTTTTCTACTACCAACTGAAAATGAGCTCCTTTGTATGTTCCTTTATTTTTTTTCCTTTCTCTTTATTTACTTATCTATTTAAACTTGTAACCCTTTAACATAATTTAAATTTTATAACATCTATTTTAACCCAAGATCTATTTATTTCATCTTAAATAAAAAGATTTCTTAGGTTTAGAACTTCATTATGGTTTAATTAGAATCCCTCCTCATCAAAAAATTCTTGCTTAATTAATTGACTTAATTTTCTTCTTTTAATCTACACTAACTAAATCCCCTTTTAAATTAAAGTTATTTGTTCTCATATTAACCTATTATTCTCGTATAACATATTCAAATACTTAACCCTTAATCATATATATTTACTGTCCTAATATTGCAAGAAACTTCAAATTATAAAATTCAACCTAAGTTAGCTAAATTAAATACCCATATGGGTGTTACATAGCGACAACCTCTTATCTTATTTTCATTACAATATTTCTAAATAAATTCTTTGATAACAAGCCTAAGGGTTTTCTTATTGATGAGAGTGATGATATTGATGCTAGTAATGATATTGATATGAGTAATGATATTGATATGAGTGACGATATTGATCATGACTTTGTTACGGAGCTAGAGTTTCTAACTAGGATGAATGCACTAACTATGGATATGATGCCGAAAATAGACCAATTTTTTGTCATATTTCAATTCAAATTAGCAAAAGTAATGTCTCTTTACATAATACAGATTCCAAACATTCATGATTTAGATATGAATAAGTCGAATTACTTATCCTTCAGTTTATCAGTGAACTATCTCTTTAGGGATTATAAAAGATGTTCCACTTGAAATATTCTTGTTATTGCTTTAACTCATTTCCCAAAAAAATGGATCCTGCTCTAATAGCTCTAAATAAATTGAATACATGCATTAAGATACGAAGGCATCTTATTACATAACAATAAAAGCACTTCTTTACTCTTTCATATACTAAGGGATTTCACTTGGAAAAGAAAATGTTCTATACTAATGGATTTTGGTCCATAACTATGGGTTACAATGTATAAGATCTTGTAGCACTTACTAATGAGGCCCTATTGATTAGGATTATATAGAAAAAATTAATTCTAGACATTAATATAATAAGATCTGATCCTCATAGATAAACTTAGGATTTGCGATCCTAGGTAAGATTGATTTAGGATCATGGGATTCTTTTCCATCAGATAGGAAAGGCTATTGCACAAAATATATTTCTAAGTAATTTCCCCATAAATCCTATATCTATCTACATAAAGAAGACATCATGTAAAGAAGGGGATTCTTATTTTTACAAATGGTACTTCGAACTTGGAACAAGCATGAAAAATTAACAATACTTCTTTATCTTTTGAGTTATTCTACCAGATCGACTACTTAAGACCTTTGGTCTTTACCTAGACTCAATAAAAAAATGGGATCACTTATTATGGATTTATTGAGAATAATTCTAATCTAGTTTATAGCCTATTAAAAATAGAAAGCCAAAGTGAGATCTTTACTGAAAGAAAAAGATTGCAGTTAATTTGATAATGATCGAGTGACATAACTTCTTTGGTTCGAACCAAAGAGTTTATTAGATATGATGCAAAATGGATATGGTTCTATCCTTGATTAGAGATTTTTCTATGAAAAATATGAATCAGAGTTTGAAGATAAGGAAAAAGAAGAAGTCCTTAACCCACAATAGCCAGATGAGGATTTATTCAATCATATAATTTAGGCTCCTAGCATATGGCACCCTTCGATTTTTCTATTTGATTGTATTAAAAAGCCTAATGAATTGGGATTTCCTTATTGGTCTAGGTCATTTCGAGGCAAGCATATCATTTATCATAAAGATGATAAGCTTTAAAAGAATGATTTAGAGTTCTTGTAAAGTGGAACCATAAAGTATTAGATACAAGATAGATCTTTTAAAGGATAAGGCTTTTTTCAAATAAGCCAATTCATTTGGGACCCTACAAATTCACTTTTTTTCCTATTCAAAGATTAGCCCTTTGTCTTTATGTTTTCACATCGAGAATTCTTTACAGATGAGGAGATGTCAAAGAGGCTTCTTACTTCTAAAATAGATCCTCCTACAGCTATATATAAACATTAGTTTATAAAGAATACATAAGAAAAACACTTTGAATTATCGATTTATCACCAGAGATAACTTATAACCAATAGTTCATATGTTAATGCTAAAACATGAAAGAATTAAAATCTTATATCAAAACACTATGTATGGATTGTATGAACTACCTAAATAAGAATTCTTGAACAATGAGCAACTAAAACTATTACTCACTACATCAAAAAAATTTTCATTAATAAAAGATAAAAATCCATTGGAAAATAAAAAATACATATGTCAGGTGAAATGGTTGTTGTTGCTATCTGCTCCAATGATGAATCATTAGCTTAACTGAATAACTAAATAAAATAGATAGGCCCTTATTCATCTTAGGTTAATGGATCTTCTCAATTAGAGGATCCCCTATATAGATAATACATATTCCAGTTGATTGAACCTAATTATTATTATTTTTGTTCCGAAGAAAAGATATCGAAAGGAGGTTTGTCCTATTCAGATATTCATGACCAATAAGTACTGGATTCTATTTCGAATAGGTCTTGAAAGAAGAAGGAAGGCTGGAATGCCAATAGACATCTATTATTAAATTCACCCAATTCAAGAGTACATATTTTATTTTGGTAACATCCAATGCCAAAGTCATTGAATGGATAAGTTAACAATCCCTAAAATGGACTGTGTAATGTACTTTACTAGGTTACGAATAGGCATTTTGCTAGAGGTTTCTATTATGCTAACTACCCTTGTCTAATTCTTAGTGAAGCATATACTCGAGGCTAGTTATAGGATCAATACTTTGAAAGTGGACTCCCTATTCATTAGATAGAGAAGATCACCAATATTTCATGATTTGTTGCCCAACTTATTCTAATTTTAAGATCTTAGATTAAATCAATATTGATATATTAATTTTATTTGAGATCTTTTATTAAATTGCTCATTTAATAAGCATGCTTAATATTATGCCTTGAAGAGGACTTAAACCTCTACACTCTGTAGCATAAGATTTTAAGTCTACTATTCACCACTAAGGCATCTTAAAAGTAAATTGTATTTCATGTATATAATATCTATCTAGTGTGATGTATGGAATATATGACAAAGTGGGAGTGTTGGAGTATTTTTGTTGATTAGTCATCTAATTGCTTCGATGTGAATTATTCAGAAGATGCCTTCTATATTATATCAAAAAATTGATAATTAAACCTATTTCTTAATTCAATAGAAGTCCAAGAGATGAATAGAATAGGGTTGTAAATAATAAACAAGGAGAGTTATGTATATAAAAAGAAAAGGATCCAATTATGCCTATTCTTAATCTTAAATGGAATGTAACGACAGAGAGATCCATATGTAAACATAGTATTTATTTAGATAAACTTGAATAACCCAACCTTTCTCATAATAAGAATATATATAAGCCTATTTTGGTCTGGTCTGATATGGAATGAACTTATAATTATAGAATTGACCCGATTATTAGAATATAAATTATAAGTTTATAACTTTAACCTATTCCCATTTTGGGCGAAACAAATCTACTAATTCTTTGATTCTAGTTAGTAAGAGGGGTCTTAAACTAAGAAATATATTATAGAAGCTAAAAAAAAGGGTATCTTCAATAATTTTAATAAACGGGTTCATTGATATTCTTGGTATAGTAGATGCTATCACACATACAATCATACTCAATTCAATGGAATTATTTGATCTTAAAGGGGATCTTCTATACTTTCACACATGAGGGGTTATTTCTTGGTTTTGTCCAATCATTAATAATTTGATTATTTTTTGATAATAGTAGATAGAAACAACATTCATAAAGAGTCCTTTAAAACCAAAAGATATAGGGCTGCCTACCATCCATACTAGAATAAGTGGAGTTTTCTAAAAAAAATAGCTAGTGGAGGAAGACCTCCTAGGGATAAGAGACATAGGGCTAAAGAGAGAGCTAAAAAAATATCTTTTGTATATAATCTTGTATAATCTCAAATGTTATAAGTTTTGATACATAGACTAAATAATACAATACAAGCAAAAGTTCCTAGATTCATGGAGATATAAAAGAGCATATAAGTTATCATTCTTACATATCTGCCATTTGAGTCTCTAAAAATTATTCCAATAATTGCATATCTAATTTGACTAATGGATGAATAAGTAAGCATATGTTTCATGCTTATTTGAGTAGTAGCAATGAGATTCCCTACTATCATGCTCAAAATAGCTAGGATTTCTAAAAGAATATGCCATTAGTTTGATGAGAAATAAAAAGGAATATTGAAAATTCGAGTGCCTAAAGCTAAAGCAGTTACTTTCAAAGTAACAAAAACAAAAGCAACAATTAGAGTGAGAGAGTCAGAGTAAAAAAAAAAAAAGA
>CANXYI010016357.1:0-5000 GCA_948208565.1 Hura crepitans
AATTCTAAGGTCCTTGAAAAATTTCAGCCAAAAAGTCAACAGTTGACTTTCGAGCACTATTCATGGTGAAGTCAAAATATTCATAAAATATTCCTGTGACCTCGGGAAATTCTAATTCCTTTACCAACATGTTAAATGGAATTTTTGAGGTTCAGGGTATGTTATTTTTGAGACCATCCGGGCACTTTCCCGGGTCTCGAACTGTCCGGGTCTCAAAATATTTTTACCTCCGGAATAGGTAATTTATGACCTATAATTAATTATTGGTTCTGCTAAAAATTTTAATTCATTCATTTAGACCCTTTTCCAGCCTGTCAAAGTTTTATGACCAATATGCTAGTCATCGGACTCGAAATGATATCCCGCACCGCGGGGAACATCAATCGGGTTCCGAAGGCACGGTTCATAAGACTTCGATCGGCGGACGTTACAGGTAACATATCCCATATCAAAATGGAGGGAAGATGGTGACCTTATAAGTAAGACTTTGGTATTCTTGGTTAGCACGCTTTTAGGTATTAAGGGTTCAAATCCCATCAGAACTCCAAAGTTAAACATGTTTTAGTGAGAGCAATACCAAGATGGGTGATCATTTGAGAAGTCCTCATGTTGCACTCTTTGCCCAAGAGACAAATCCATAAGGCATGGTGGGCCAAAGCAGACAATACTAACTAGGCGAGCTAGCCCATTACATGTATCTTGTATTACATCATATTACACATTCATTTCACATAGATATAATCATTTACATCAAATTCATTACATATATCATTTATTTCATACATTATATAGAATACACACACATATAAATGCATATAGGCCATTTGGCCATAATAACATGGGCATTAACCTCTAACATTCCTTCATCTTAAATGCCTTAATGCACATACATAACATTACATAACATGAGTATATGTCAATAATCTTCATAATTAGTCATTTATACATTAACATACGCACATAAATAATACACACTTATTAGGGCATATGTGAATTTACATAATTATTTTGATTACAGTTACTTTTGGAGTCCAAAAATAGTGTTGAGGCTCACTTACACCTTTTCCTTGCTCTTACTTCACATTTTGTTAGGTTTCTCAACTTTTCATAATAGACTCAATATGTAAAAATTCATATAAAATCAACTGAGCACTAAAATGAAAAACCAACAACATATATATGGTCTAGGACACTTAGGAAACATGGAAAAAATGCCAAACATCAAAAAAATATAACCAATCAAACTTGGGTTAATAGTCACATCAACTCAAAAATGTTAGTTTTTTGAGAAATCTATGCTTTAATCGAGCTTTAAAGGTCATGATGAGTCAAGATTCGCTTCATTTTCAATTAGGCCTTGCTCTAGCTTCTTTAGGGGTTATTACTTCCTTAGTAGCTCAACACATGTACTCATTATTAATGTGACCACTGCATGCTCTTGCATGAGTTTAATGAATGGTTTGTTGAGCCGTGTCGTCACAGGTTCTGTCGAAGGATCTACGGTACAACACATTTCCTAGAACAAATCCGCGGGGCAGCGCCATTAGAGAATTTAGAACCGGGAGCGGCCATCTATCAGTGGCACTCTTAAGGTCAAAGCGAAACCCTTCCTTAAAACCAGTCAGCCGATCTAAGGGCGCAACTTGATCAAAGGTCCCGTCCATAGGGATCCGAGCTAAAACACTCATCAACTACTTCAACTACTTATGGTAGGGATAGTGGAGTCTTTGCTTAATTTCATTTCCAATGGCAAAGATTCGTCTCTTTCTCGCTCCCTCAATCACCATACCCAACCTACCAAAATAACCCTGATATTCAAACTGTTCAAACGTGGGCAGTTTTGGACCTACCCAATGCTCAAAGCAATCAAGATCTTTATTGGCCGTCTCAGTCTTAGTCGGGTCAAGGGCAAAACGTACCCTCTCCCTCCACAGCACTGCCGACGAAAAGAAGGCTTCCTGTGCATGGTCTAATCTCAGCATTGATCCATAAGCAGCAAGCTCATAAGTTAGAGCTAAGAAAGCTGACTTAATCGGTTTCGAATGAGACTTAGGGATCCTTACATTAGGCACTACCTTCCAGGTTGGCTCCCAAGATATTCCTTGAACGATAGGAGGAGAAAAAAGGTCAATAACGATTAATGAGACCTCGTCCAAAATCTTGAAACTCTGAAGAGAAGCTCGTAACGGAATCAATGTCCTTTGGCAATTGCACTATGCTGTCAAAGGGCAAGGGCTTAGCCAACTGAATGACCTTCGACAATGAAAACCATGACAAGTACAACTGGACTAATTGATCCGCCTTCTCATCCTTCTAATATCTCATTCTTCTATGGAAAGATGGAATAATCATTGGGTACCCTGAACGGGTGAGAGATCCTGGAAAAGGGAGTCTTCTGGTTGCTGGATCTCCGGCATAAGCTTTCTGCAGCGCAGAGGCACACTGCTTTAGATAAAGAAAGTAAAGAAAGAGCCTTTAATAAAAAGACTTATTTCCCCCTTAACCAGTATACCTTCTTGGCTAGAAGGAATGCAGCGATGCATCTCTCCTTGGTGTAATCGTCGAAGACCAAAAGCGTGGCCTCATTTAAGACCGCGATAATGGTCTTGGGACCTTCAAAGATCCCACGCCATGAAGTCGACACTGAGCGCAGTAATACTTTAAAGAACTAGTGAGTCATGGTGTGATTTTTATACATTCACAGCCTGACATCCGCCATGTTGCCAGCTGGACGACTCGGAAGTTACTACGCTCCGAAGTCCGTATCCCAGATCAAAGACTATTGCGCTAAGCCAATGTCGACAACAACTCTCCTAAATTATGGGGAACTTGTCCCACCATGGGGGGGCGTCTCGGTGACTAACCCGAGATATCGATGCTACCGTTAACACGGGACATCGACCAGGGTTGACCTGTCCATATCGCTTTCCCAACCGGCCAGGCCTTACTATAACCAACCTCACAGATCCCACTCAATCTTTTACACCGATGTATCGTACTCCCTCGACCAGGTCATCATAAGAAAATACTGCAAAATCTTTCCGAAGTGAGAGAAGGAGGGAAGGCGCGCTACAACTAACATAATAGCCAGCTGAAAAACGCTAGCTAGCTAGGCTAGCGCGCAATGGCTTTCTCTGAGAGGGGCTACCTTCTTCAAGCTCCGCCCAACCTATACAAGGTGCTACTCGCTTTCTCTCAGCCACAAGTGGCTTAAGTAGTGGTCGTCCTACGTGCTCCTCCTTGCCGCCTCCCTACTTAAGAATCCAAAAGTCACCTTTGGATGTTGTCGTGACGCTTTGTTTACGAAGGTTACGGGGGTCTGGGTTTATGGATGAATTCAGTTAGTTAGCACTACCTCAAACTCAATCAATATCAACAACATGTCGTGACCGGTTAGGCTTGGTTGATTTTGTCAGAAAAGAAAGTAGGTTTCGGGGGTTCATTGATTAGTACACCTCTGGTGCTGGTAAGGTCGGGACCGTGGTCGTCCGTCTCCAGTTTGCCGGCCGATAAGATCTCTGAGATTGACCAGACAGCTGGGTTGGTTTGGCTATTCCTTTCTATTGAAAAGGAGTCAGCTGTCTGCGCGAGTCACCTTCTTCTAGGCTCCGCTGGACGACACGGCATTTTCGTTCAAATATAGGCCGGCCGTACTTGTGATGGTTCCCAAGGATCCAATATGATATGATACCACTTAGGTCTACGTTGCCACGATATTGTTCTATGGAAGCGGGCGGGCTTGTTAGAAGTTCGGCCCGGTTTTTTTGGTGTCGTAGGGGAGGGATTGACCTTTCTAACGCATATTCAGTCGTACCGGCATGGCCCCACTGATTTGTTTTCGATCGGAGCATCAAGCAGCGCAACCCGGTTCTACTTGACTAAGCCTTGTGCTCGTCCAAGGAGGGAGTTTGCTTTACCCAACTCCCTTTTTGATAACAAGGCAGAAAGCCCCTCCCTTATTTGTTTTATAGTTTCGAATGAAGAGTGCCCTGCCCCAGAAAGCAAGCACCTACTCCTATCAAAATGAAAGGTTTAGTAAGGAGCTCATCCAGCAAGCAAGAAAAGCCCTTTACTAATAGAATAGAAGGTAAGGCCGGCTTTCGAGCTGTAGCTTTACAACGACCCTATTATTAGTAAGATAGGTTGTTTGAGCGCATCTTTCCCCTTTCTATTAGTAAGGTTGTCAAAAGGCTTTCCTTGAGTTTGATTGCAGGGGCGCCCCATCTATAGTAAGGGGCCTTTTCAATTCAATAAGGCTCGTGCTAGGCGCTCACGTTTTTTGGCTTCCCTAAAATCGAATATTTTTGAAATTGGTAAAGACCCACCCCTTGTTTCAGTCAGAATGAGTCCCCGGGACCCCGGGACATTGGCTTCCGCCAACAGTGGACTATTAAGGATCGCATCCCGCGCATATTCTACATTATAGCCTGCAACTGATTCAGCTTCCGCTTCTGGGAGATCAAACGGAGCTCGATTAGTTTCTGCTAGACAAGAAATGAGGAACATAACCAATACAGGGAACAAGGGAATACCAGACCATATCTGCTTTTGCGCCATGACAATCTCACTCGAATTACGGGGACCTACACATATTAGTACAGTATACCGGGGTCCCCGGCCAGAACCACACGTGCAAGTTTCCCTGCATGTGGCTCGTCCGTGCTTTCCGAGGCGCTACCCGTGACTCAGCATGGGAGAAGGGGGCGGAACTGCACACTCTCGTGTTCAGAGCATTGTCTGAGTGAGTAGGCAGCGCCTACCAAGCAAAGCTTTCTTGAAGAGGCTGGGCTCTTTCCTTTTCGGCGCCCGCCTTTTCTTTAGGTGTTGGGGCAAGCCCCAGGAAAGTCTAGGTTGGCTCCCAGCTCCATCTCGGCCGGCATCCTGCTCTCGAGGGAGTGGAGTCCTGGAGCGAACTACTCATTGCTGTGTTGCCCCAACCCAAGGAAGGGCATTTGGTGAGGAGCATTATTTTGAGGGAGGGAAAGCGTGGTTGACAAGCC
>CANXYI010016532.1:0-11703 GCA_948208565.1 Hura crepitans
CCATATGCTAAATTCTATATTTCCTCTTTTAACCATGCTTCCATAAATAAAAAGAAAAAAATTATAGAACCTCGATTGTTTTTACAGCTTTAGACCATCAATAATTCATTTTGGAATCACGTCTTCAAAAAATCAATAGCAATTAAAGTGAAAGGATAGCAATTCCATCGATCTTTAATTGTCAATTCTAGACTCTAGAAGATGTAAAGATATCAAAGGCAATAAAAGATGTTCTTCTTATTCACCTATAGAGTAGGGCAATAGGTTAGTCAAGTCCTAAAATCAGGGGTAGGGCACTGTATAAACTACAGACCCATAACTAATCTGGTTGAGTATAAGAAGGTTCTCAAGATTTTTTTATTTTTGTGTGGAAACGGCCTGGTAAAAAGCATGCTATGCACTGCAACAATTGCAATTTCATGTTTCCTCAATCTTTGTCTCTTCATTAATTAAAGATCAGTTCATCAACTTTACATAGTTAAACATCTTGATCAAGGCCTTTACAAAAGGAATGTTAATATGTAGTTTCTTAAAATCTCTAAAAGATCGCAAATTGAAAGTCTAGCTTATCCTTTCTAACACTATCAATGTAAGGGAGTTTATTAACATCAATTTCATCAAATGAAGAATTAGATACAGATTTACCTTTCTTCTTACCTAATTTAGCTCATTTCTCATAATTAAATTCATAGTTTTTACGTATCTCATTCTGAGAGATAGATTAATCATTTGTTCTATCTCTTAGATCACCTACCTCTTTCCCACATATGATGGTTTCTCCATCCTAGGTTATGATGATTATTGTATAGATCATTAATTCATCTAGTATGATATAAGATTCATTTAACTGGGGCTAGTCTCATTCATAGACTAATTTCCTGCAGTTCAATCTTGAAAAGAATTGGGGCCCTTTATGTATCTTACATGCACAGGTCACAACAGTTGCTTGCTTGCCTTAATTCCATGGTTTGTATCCCAATAGTTGCTTGCCTCAATTCCATGGTTTTTATCACAACAGTTGCTTGCCTTAATTCCATGGTTTATGTCTTCTTTCTCATTGCCTCAAGCTAAGCAGTGAGAGAGGTGACTTGATTAATAGGTTGTCCAGCTTGAGGCTTTTTTATGCTCCTTCTTGATGCCCACTAAGCATCATTCTTTGCCATCTCATTCAGTAAGTCAAAAGCATTTCTCAAGCTCTTACTTAGCAAAGAACCTCCAGCTACTGTATCTAGTAAGTTCTTATTGCCTGGAATGACACCTTTACAAAAACATTGTACTTATTCCCACAGTTCAATCCTATGGTATGGACAACTCATCAATTGCCTCTTGAATCTGCCCTAACCCTTATAGAAGGCTTCTATCTCAGACTGGTACAACTAGTATATGCTATTATGGATTTCAATAGTCTTAAAATATGGGAAAAATCTGTTGAGAAATTGATTGCTCCATCTAATCCCATGTCTCAAAGGACTGATGAGAAAGGTCTATGTACCAAATCCTAGCTTCTTCAATCAATGAGAATGGAAAAAAACTTCAACATAATAGCTTTTTTAGGCACCCAATTAATCTTGATCAATCCACAAACATCATTAAAACAATCCAAATGCTGAGTTAGACACTTAAGATCAAGCCCAACAAACTAGTTTACTTACACTATATGAACTAATAAAGCCTTCAGCTCAAAGTTATTTGCATTAATTTTAGGCTTTACAATGGTACTGTGAACATTAGCTCTTGAAGGTGTAGCACAATCTCTAATAGACCTATTATTATTAGCTTTATTCAACTCATCTCTAAGTTATTACCCCTACCAATTGCATTGCTTGCAGTAGCCATCTGTAATGTTTCCTTAATTTTTTAAATCATTTGTCTCAGGTGAAAAGTTCTCTCAATTTTTAGATTGGCTTCAACTATTGAGCTGTCATTCAATCTAGTCAGGCACTAACCAAACACTTGAAAAGACACAAAACAAAACAAAATCAAATAGTAAATAATTCTCAAAGTAACATAAAAGCAAAATAATAAGGTTTAAATTATGAGTCTCCACAATGACACCAAAAACTTTATTACTATTGCTGGTAAGTGCACCGATCAAGTAATAGAGTGGATATAAAAGTATCCAAATATCATCCCATAGATCAAATTTTATCCTATACTAATTCACTTTTATTAGTGTTATTTGAGAGAACTTGTATCAATGAAATTTTTAAGATGTAATAAAATAGAACTAAAACTAATTAAAATTAAATTAAGTAAATAGTAATAAAGTTCACAAGAAAATCAATTATCAAGGAATGTTAAGGTGATTTATCTATTCTCCTTAGACAATTATAAATTTTACTTAATTCACACATTAATTTAGTTAGAAAAACTTAAACTATACCCAACCATCCTATTTCAAGAATTAATATTAAAAATAACCCTAACTCTATTCTAAAAAATTAAAGATCATTTCACATAAATTAAGTCAATATGAATTATCCTGCTAGAAATGATTCTAATCTCTAGGTTCATTCATATAATCCTTCTAATAATATATAAAACAACCTAGCTATCCATCTACCCATTTATCATGAAAAAAATCCAATCAATATTATGAATTCAATTAGTTATTTCAACAACAATTGAGCAATAAAATTAATTACCAGTTATTCAAGCATTAAGCACATGATAGAAAGATGAAACTGAATTAATATGTAATTGAATTAACTAATCATCCATAACAAATATAGGGATTCAAGAATCCCTTAACAAAAGAGAACTCTACTCACTAATCATTGCTATAAATTAAGTAAAAACAAAGAGAAAGTTCATGTTACAACTTTTAAAGAAGAAACTCAATTTGAAAACTGCCTTCTCAATCATTGCTCTTCATTGATTCTTCATTAATCAAACAAAAGTATAGATAAAGAATTGAAAGAATGAAAGAATCAATTGAATCCTAGTTTTGATCTATGCTTTCCCTTCAATTTTTCTCACTTTTTCAGCTCTAATATTAGGTATTACCCTTTTCTTTCTAAAAATCCTCAACTTTTCACATTAAATTTGGGGTTTTAATTTTGTCCCTAGGCAACCTCATGACCGTGGGACTTAAGACTCTCAAGGCCATGAGCTTTACTTAAGATAGGTTACTGATGATTCACCCACAACCGTAATTACTTCACCTCACACGGCTGTTTGCTAGCTCACAAATGGCAAAAATCCGTCCAAAATTGCTTTCAATTCGTGCCTATCTTGCCAAAATTACTCCAAATTACTTGAAAAACTAGTAAAATGACACAAAGTGAGGGAAAACCAACTTATTTCCTCAAACAAACTAAAAAGAAATAAAAATTGGGTAAAAATGGACTAAAAAACTTACAAATAAGTATGCCAAATTAATGAATTTATGCAATATATCATTAACCTAGAACATCTTTGCTGAATGAAGCAGATGATGGAAAAAATGGCGTGCGATTGATCATTTGGTTTTCTATGCAAGCTTTTCAGTCTCATTCATCATATTCTTCTCGGCAACCATCACTTTTCTTTATGTCAATTCCTATTGGCAACAAAAGATGTTCTATCATGCAAAGAGTTTATGTTTTCAGTTTATTATTTTTGTATGATCATTTGTTCAAGTTATCTATCTATCTATCTGTATAGTCAAAAGCACTATTATGCCTACGTAGTTCATTTGGAACTGTATTTATATGAATGGAAGATAGTTAAGTTGCTCAAACTTTTAATCCATACTTTTAATAAACATTCAATCAAATACGGTTCCGCACTTTGAAATCAAGTTGGTGCTCTACTTTGATTGGTTATCCGAGGAACAATCAAATTTATGTTAAATTAATATTTTCCCTATGATAATAATCTTTTCTATTCTAAAATTAATATAGATTTTATATATACATCAATAAAGTTACCATAATGTAGGTTCCCCTAAAGTTTACCTTAATATCATTTTGTTCCTTATTGTAATTTTGAATCATTGATTGCAAAATTATGAAATTTTCATCACAATTTGGACCCGAAATCTATTTAGTTACTCTTCAATTCTTCAAATATTTTGAATTGAACTTTTGAGTTTCAATTAACCCCAAAATTTTAATGATTTGAAACAGTACAATTCCTCAAACTCGTATACTTCCCATATGTAATTAATATTATACTAGGGGCTGCAAGAATTATATATGGCAGTAAATCTATGGAAATTGACCCTAATACCTATTAACTTTTTAGTCAAAACTGTGATACTAAGACATTTCAACGTCATTGCTCCTGTACAAAGAAACAAAAAGTTAGATTGAAATTGAAAGCTGATAAGAATAGTCAAGCCACCCTCATTTAGTCTGTCAACGTGTGGAAGACTTTTACTCTATTAATAGGATCAATGTTATGCAAACCGGGCCGGTTCAATATCAAATTGGTAATTAATTTGAACTAATTCGGTTAATAAAATTGGACTGACAGTAAATCAACTTGAACTGATTTGAATAAAAAAAAATTGATTGAACCGGAAAGAGGCAAAATCGGATTGAATCAGAATTTTTACTATTTTACTTATTTTTTCTTTTTTGGGGCTATATTATTTTAGACATAATTATTTTAATAAATTTATTTAATTAAAAAATCATAAATAAATTACATTAAATAGGATATAAACTTATTAACCTATTTATTTTCTTAGTTTAATTTGAACTGTTTTTTAGTATATTGTTAAAAATAAATGTTTATGCTATAGTATTACTCAATATATTTTCATATTAAACTGTTTATTAATTTGTATTATTTGATCTCATTGGATTACAATTAATATTAAAAACTAGTAAAAATCAAGCCAATAATAATGTACCGAAAAATTATTGTGATTTTATACTTTACTTTCGTATCACAATAATTTTTGTGGTTTTCTCAACGTGAAATAGTAAAAATTTAAAGTTCATCAAAGTATTTTAAAATTTAATTAAATAAAATTTCTTTTATGAAAATTTTAAATTTTAATAAAATTGAATGTTAATATTTTGACTAGCAAATCTAAAAATTTTTCTATTTAATCTAATGAGATAAAAATAATAATAATATCTAAAATAAATTTTAAATATTACTTTAATTAACAAAAAGCATGTATGTGTTATTATAAATTGTAATTGTTATTTGTTATAGATGATAAATGATTTGAAATTAGTGTTTTATATAAGTTTAACATTAGATGATCATAGAATTTTTTGAGTTTACTTTTTTTATTTTTATTATATAATTTTTTGCTCAGACTGTATTTTTAAATTCATATAAATAATTATTTTTAAAAAATCTTATCATACTCCATTGAATCCGGTCAAATCATGAACAACTCGTACTTTGGTTCAACATTTGGTTCGGTTTTTAAAGTATTGGATAAGATAGAACCCTACAATATTAATTTCCAAGTCCAAGTAGTCGAAGTTGCCCAGAGAGTTATTGCTCTGATTGAAGAGCTTGGACGTAATATAAAGAGATAGATGGCGACTCATACTATTATTAACCCAACTTAGAAAGGCCTAGCAAGATCCACATTTCTAAATGGATTGTCTCTTAACCAAGTTTTTATTGTTGATTTTTATCCTTTCCCTTCAAGTCCATGGACATTATGGTTGTTTTGAAGAGGAGAGGTCGGCGCTTTTAGGCTTCAAAGCATTCGTCCAGTCTAATGGCGATGATGCAGACAAGCTCCTGCCTACCTGGACTAACGTTACAACAAGTGATTGCTGTGGGTGGAAGAGAGTCACGTGCAACCCCAGCACCGGTCACGTGACCAAGCTTTCTCTCGACAATATCAGGCAGATTCCTTTTGATGGTTATTATGAAGATATGATTGGCTGGTATCTTAACATTTCAATGTTTCAACCCTTCAAGCAGCTAAACAGCCTCAACTTGTCCTATAATGCAATACTTGAATTTACTGGCAATCACGGTACAGCTTTATACTTGTATTTTTTTTTTTTTTTTTTTTGACCTTTTTTATATATTTATTAAAATTTCGGTGCTTTGAAGAGTTTTCAGAATCCAAAAGTTTGTCCAAATTTAACAAGCTAGAGCTTCTGGACTTAAGTTGGAATGTTCTTGGGAAAGATGTGTTCAAGGTTTTGGGAAAATTCTCAGCTCTGAAATCTTTAATCCTGCACAGTAATTCAATGGAAGGTCCCCTATCAAAACGAGGTATGCTGCTTATACAATTTTCATGCTTGTTTGCTTGGTTGTTGAGAAAATAGTGCTTCAGGTACTATGCTGACAAATCATCATATAATGCGAATAATTCAACTTTGTTGCAGATCTTGCTCCATTAAGCAACTTGAAGGTTCTTAATCTACAATACAATTCACTGACTGAAAATTTTGCAACTTTCTTGGCGTACTTGTCGGACTTCAGTAGCTTGGAGATTTTAGACTTGAGCTGGAATGGATTAACTGGCAGCATTCCACCAAGCATAGAACATCTATCATCTTTAAAGGCTTTAGATCTGTCTAAGAATCTTAATCTCAATGGTTCTTTATCAACTCGAGGTAAATTGCAAGGAAGATTTTGCTGTCAATTTCATTCATGAAGAAAATTTTATGAAAATCTTGCTTCTTTTTTTCAGGTTTATGTCAACTTGGGAAACTTGAAGAACTTGATCTTAGTCAGAATTCCTTCCAAGGGACTCTCCCTTCTTGCTTGAGTAATTTGACTTCTCTCAGGCTGCTAGATCTTTCTTCCAATCACTTCTCAGGAAAGATTTCTCCATCTTTGTTAGCTAGTCTGACTTTGCTCGAGTACATTGATCTCAGTTATAATTATTTTAGAGGTCAATTTTCCTTCAGCTCATTCTCTAATCATTCTAAACTCCAAGTGGTTCAGATCGCAAATGTTAACTATGAGTTCGAAGTTGAAACTGAATATCTGAGTTGGGTTCCATCATTTCAGTTAAAGGTCCTTGTCCTGCCCCACTGTAATTTGAACAGGCTGTCCAACTCTGTTCCTGTGTTTCTCTACCAGCAGCATGAGCTCAGAATTCTTGATCTTTCTCAAAATAATCTGAAAGGAAAGCTCGATTTGTTGATTAGGAATAATAGAAAACTCGAACTTCTATCTCTGAGGAATAATTCTTTTGCAGGGCAGTTTCATTTACCACGATTTCATAATCTGAAAAGCTGGTGGATTGATTTATCAGACAATCATTTGTCTGGGAAAATCCAAGCAAATACAGGGCAGATACTTCCTAATGCAACTTATTTGAATCTGTCAAAAAATGCTTTTGAAGGTCTTATTCCATCCTCCATTGGTGACATGCTCAACTTGCAGCAACTGGACTTGTCTTTCAATAATTTGTCAGGAGAAGTGCCGAAGGAACTGGTTTCCAATTTGGTCAATTTGATAACTTTGAAACTATCAGGTAATAAATTTCATGGCCAAATATTTTCAGAAGACTTCAACCTGACTCAGCTAGAGTTTCTGCACCTGGAGAACAATCAGTTTAGAGGATCTCTGTCGAATGTGATCCTGAGAAGCTCGCTACTTACTGTTTTTGATGTTAGCAACAACAAAATTTCTGGTGCAATTCCAGGGTGGATAAGCAACCTGAAATCCTTGAGTACTCTTTCGATTCGCAGTAACCAATTGAAAGGTTCTCTCCCATGCAATCTCCCCTTCTATTTCAGACATTTCTTACAATTATTTGACAGGACCACTTCCTTCATGCTTGAAACTTCCTCATATATTTGGTTTGTATTTGCTTTTTACAGGTCAAATACCTGAAATATTATTCAACTCCTCGTCCCTGTTAATATTGGACCTCAGATATAACAGCTTGTCTGGCAAAATTCCTGATTCCATAGGCGTGCCTGCCAATTTGCAAGTTCTCTTGCTGAAAGGAAATCGTCTTAGTGGTGCAATTCCAAATCAGATATGCCAATTGAATCAGATCGGATTCTTGGATCTTTCCGAGAATATTTTAACTGGTTCTTTACCTACATGCATCTGTAATATCACTTTGAAGGAAGCAGTGAATAAGTATGCATTTCTTGCTTCTTACCCAATCAGCTCAATTTACGTTTATGTAAACAAACTGCTGGGGCGGAAAGAAATTTATAATCCATATGATGGCTTTGCATTTGAAGATGGTGCAATCGACTTTCTTTTGAAGAGCAGGTCTTGTGCATACCAAAGTTGCATACTTGATTTTAAGTCTGGATTGGATTTGTCATCGAACAACCTCACTGGTGAAATTCCCCATGAGTTAGGGAATCTAAATGGAGTACACGCGCTAAACTTGTCTAGAAATCATTTAACTGGCTCCATTCCAGGAACATTTTCGAACCTAAGCCGAATAGAGAGCCTAGATCTTTCTCACAATAGCTTGAGCGGAGAAATCCCGCCACAACTGGCTAATCTACACTGCCTGAAGTACTTCAGAGTGGCTTACAACAACTTATCAGGTAGAGTTCCAGACATCAAGCTGCAAGATGGGTCGTTGACTAACAGCAGCTACGAGGGAAATTCATTACTCTGTGGACCACCATTAGTAGAGAGCTGCAGCCATTAGTCTCCGTCACAAGATCCGCAGGTCCATTGAAAATGGAAGGAATTAAATCTAAGTTAATCTGCAGTCTTCTTTGCATCTTCGTAATCAATATCACTGTCCGTTGTTCTGTTTCTGTTATCGTTGTTAACAAATATTATGTGACACATTCTGTGATAATTAATAAAACAATAGTTCACTTATCATTTATGCAATTCTTAGAAGAGCAACATAAATTGGAAACTACACATTTCAGCAAAGACACTTGCAGATGTTTTATAGTAATCTAAGATATAAAATCTGCCAAAACATAAAAACGCAAGAATATTTTATAGTACTGAATCATCTAATCAAAGATCAATTATAAAGTTCTTCGTATTACAAGATCAACAAAGGCAAAAATCTTTCAACAGCTTTGCACCAAGACTGCACCTTCTTCTTCCACACTTCCTCATCCAATGAAGGTCCGAACGTTGTAGCTCTCTTAACCTTTTCTACAGAATAAAAAATTTGCCTCTGTGTCCAAACCCCTACAGCTAAATCAGTAGTACAGGCTGCTCAAAGCGATGTTTTCTCTATATCAACTGGTCTGATAACTGGGCTTCCCACCAAGTCCCCTTGCAAGACATTTTGAAAACAAGATATAATTCAAAAAAAAAAAAAAAACTGCTAAAGAAATTGACAGTACCAGAACTAACAAAAGACAAACGCAATGAAAATTTGTGAAATTAATTAAGCCATTTATGATTCTCAAAATAGCATCTAGCCAAGCAATGGATCTTGTCATTATTTTTCCAGCAATTTAAAAGCATGAATATTTTTATATGGTACACCGTAAATTAGAACTAAATAAAAAAGAAATGCTCAAACCTGAATCTGATCAAAAGGTTGTTAACAGTTTCACCACCATCCACTCTCAGCAAGAACTCCCCCTTCTCATTTTTCGCTTCACCCCCCTGCATCTCTGTGCATTCCGTCCAACACATCTTTAACATATAAACACATGCTTTCAGTGAGAGCTCGAGCTATGTGAGACCTCTTCGTAAACCTTGTCATACTAAATGCAAATCCCACGAGCCGCGTGGTGAGAACAATCCATTAAAAGCTGGAAAATTATAAACCCTGGTAGCTGAATGAATATGTTTTGCAAGTTCTTTAATCTCTAAGCCGCTGAACTGGTGCTCCAGCAATAATAGTCGAAACCCTCTAAAGCATAATTAGCAGGTGCATTTGGGCCAAACTTAAAAGCCGGAGTGGTTAAAAGTCCACGTTTTGACTCAACTATCTCCTCACCATTGTTGGGAAGTATGAAAGTACCAGTTCCGTAAGTGCTTTTGGCTTCTATGATGAGATTCCACGCTAGTCGGATAACATCACAGGCTTTAGTTATGTAAACTTTTCGCATAATCTTTTCAAAGGTCAGAAATCATGCGAACTTTTCTAAGCTGATTATGAATACCTTTCACATAACTTCTTTGGTGGACCATGACCTATTTGACGGTCCATCTAAGAAAATAAGATTATCGGATCATTACCAGATTCTCTTCTCAATTTGTCCATGAAACTTGGGAGACAGTCACTCATCTGATACAGCTGATGGATGCTCAAACTTACGGCTCCTTTTAATGGGAGGAAATCGATTCGATTTTCATCTTGTATTACAAAATTTTATTTATCGATATCATGTGTAGCACAAAAATTTGTTTACATCGGAGTAAGGAATTGATTGAATCTCAATGTTCCCTGTACTAAAACCACTGGCTTTGCAATTAATGAGAATGCTTTTATAACACCCCTTACTCATTCTACCTGAACAGATAAGGTGTATCGCTTCCCGTTAAGGCCATCCATCCTATAACTTTCTCATGAGCTTTTCATTTAACTTTTGTACTCTTTGATCCTATTTAACTATCTGAGTAATTTAATTCAACTTAATCACTTATACATTATTTACTGTCTATTTATGAACTATTAACACTGACATCAAGCGTTACCAGATATCTATGAAAAATCGGCAGCATAAAGGCTGCCTTGTGGCCTAACCCAAGTTAAACCTACAAAATAGCACTTCTATAAATTACACACCATCCACACCCATCAATGGACCCTCTGGTCCTTCAAGTCAACATCAATTCTCAACATATATCAGTCCTTAAACATAACACAGGATCAAAGACCCATCAGCACATATGCATTCAAAATAAACATCACTAGTACACTACCATTCAATTTATCCTACTTTAATACCTAACTAGTTTTGTAAGTGAGTTCCATAACCCACATAGCCTGTATACATGAGTGCATTACTGACAAATTACTAAAGAAAGAAAAACAAAATACCCAAGCAAGACTCGATCAGCTACACTGTTGAAGATGTCTGATGCTTGCCTGTCTTCTGTCTACAGCCTATACATCAGAACACCGACACCCTAAGTATAAAACTCAATGGTGGAATAATTCAAATAAATTATGTTATTCATGCAACATGCAATAAATCATGCAATAAACACATACATTCAATTTATAACTGATTAAATACCTATTCTGCAACTTTATCTTAGTTATCTAGCTGTGATTCAGAGACTTGTGACTAGTGTACATTAATTTAATTATTTATAAGCCCATGATAGACAGACATCACTTTAAGATACTAGACAGCAGGATGTCCTGTGCAGTGGCTCACTTTTAAAGCCTGGGTAGCTGCACCTACAGTATCACTGTGCCGGTACCTATAACAGATGACAGAGAACAGTCTATGAATCATTTCTGCACCTGCAAGATATAGTACATAATTCCTGTGGTGGACACTATGGCATGTCAGTAGACTACCTCAAGGTCACAATAGTATACCCTGTAGTGCAATGGTTCAACATTGAACCTAGGCGGCTGCACCCACTATACTGTATTACCTGGTAGTGGGTCCCACGGGGACCGACTACTTAGCAGCTGCTCTATCTCTAGTTAACCGGTCAACTCATTCAGTGGGCGTCTAACTGATGGATCATTAATCAATTTAAGACCTAAACCCTTATATATTTCAAGTTTAATTTGCCACTATACCCTATCCTTGACCATTAATTACCATTTTACCGCTGTCGCAAAAGTTACTATTCATTTTGTCAGTTTACGCAACTGACACTATTCATTTGGTCATTTTGACTTTTCACACCTATCATTATCCA